>VDFB02042541.1:0-23674 GCA_007258455.2 Sequoia sempervirens
GCTAAGTCTTGTCGAGTAGATTGTATCCTCGTGGTGAATTTGCAGTGACAAAAGACTTCGTTGAGAATTCTTAGCAAAAGTAATAAGTCACGCCGACAGAAGTCTTTAGGTTAACTCTGGGAACTTGGAGAAATGTCTTGGAAAAGGGCTTATGTCTTGCTGACTCAATAAGACATGATGGAGCTCGGTGAAAGGTCATGGTGATATGCACGGGTCTTGGTGACTGTGTGATGTTAGGTGGATGTTTTACTTCGATGTGAGTCTCGTTGAAGAGTGATAGTCATGCCAAATGGCTCACGCCAGCATGACTTGAAGTTTTTGACATAAGGTCTTGGCGACATCAGTATGTCTTGCCGATGGATTCTCTAGATTCGATATGACTTGTTCCATTCAATATGAGTCTCACCAATAAGGAAAACCTTTGCCGATAGGATTGAAGTGGACATCGTTGGTTTCGTTGTGACTTATACATTCGTTATAGCATCTTGCCGACTCATGGAAGCTATAGCAGTGCCAATAGAGAAACTTTGTGGCATCGGGGAGACACTGTGAGTGTCTCACTGATATGCCAACAAAGTTGAATGCTCTTGACCAGTTTGACCATCCTAGGTGGAGCTTCATGGACCAATCACAGGAAGTAGTTTTAAAGCATGATGACGGTTGATTTTATGGATCAGTTGAAACACTGGAAAAATAGCATGCAGGGAAAAATCAAGACTCGAATGGAAACTGTCTATAGTTGACATTGGTGGATAAGGATGCACAGAAGATTTAAAAGCAGATGGATTCTATTTTTTGTATGTAATGAACAAAGTGATGAGTTTTATCGAATGATAGAGAGCTTTTCTGAGAGTGTTTTAACGGTGAATGTTGCAGCCATGGAAAAATGATCAGAGAGTTGTATTTCTGATTATATGTAATTATTGTTACTGTAATACAAAGAGATTCAACTTGGTATGGTGGGTTTTTTCCCGTAAGGGTTTCCCACGTAAATCTATTGTTTGATTTGTCTTTGTGTATTTGCTCTATTTCTATTATTCCTTGATGTGTGTCTCAATTAGATTTTAATTTGAAAAAAAAAATTAAAAGCCCTGCATTGCATTCTTCCCTATGGATTTGGCATTAGGAAAGTGTTTCCACACCTCTGCTTTCCTTACAAGTGGTATCAGAGCCTGGCCAGTTGTGTTGTCCTTGTGAGTGGGTTGGGTTTTTTGTGTCAATCCTTTTCCAGTGGGAGTTTTGTAGAGTTCTTTTAATTTAATTGTAGATTAAGATGGCGAGCACATCCAGTAGGATGGATATAGAGAAATTCAATGGAAGCAATTTTGAGCTATGGAAACTCAAAATGGAAGATCTGTTAGTAGACTGAGATCTTTGGACTGCTGTGTCTGGAATAATGCCTCAAGGCATGAAGCAAGAGGATTGGGACCTTGCAGATAGAAAGTCTAAAGGGCTAATAAGGCTCTGTTTGGAAGACTCTGTTCTTTTGAACATGCATGAAGAAAAGACTGCATCTTCCTTGTGGAAAAGATTAGCATCTATTTATCAAGGCAAGTCCTTGGTGAACAAGTTGTTCTTGAGGAAGAAGTTGTACTCTTTGAGAATGCAGGAAGGAGGGTCTATTGCTGATCACTTAAATGCTTTCAACATGTTGATTGCTCAGCTGACATCTGTTGGTGTGAAGATTGAAGATGAAGATCATTACATGTTGTTGTGTTCTCTGCCTGATTCTTGGGATCATCTAGTGATGGCCATTGGGAGTACAACATCCACATTCAAGATGGAAGATGTTGTCACTTCTCTATTATCAGAAGAAATGAGAAGAAAATCTTCTGAGATGACAAAGGAGGCTCTGGCTGTTAGAGGTAGACCAAAGAACAAAGGCAAGAAGAAGGACAAGAAGTCTAGATCAAAATCAGAAGGGAGATCAAAGTCTTTTGGCAAGAAGTCAAAGGTGAAGTGTTGGAACTATGGGCAACCTGGTCATGTCCAAAGGGATTGCAAGGAGGAGAAAAAGAATAAGAACTCTTCTAGAAATGTTCTTCTCAGAGTGATGCAAATACCTTCATTGCAATTTTGGCTACACGGGCATCCGATGATGTTTGGCTGATTGATTCTGGAGCATCTTTCCACATGACATCTCATAGAGAATGGTTCACGAAGTATGAAGAATAAAATGGTGGAAAGGTATACTTGGCAAGTGACTCATCTTTAGAAATTATTGGTCGTGGAAGAGTCAAAATTCAATTCTCTGATGGAAGAGTAAAGGGAATCAATGATGTGATGCATATACGATGCGGCTTGGAAATCTACTTTACGTAAATGCGGCTGAATGATATCAAAGTGTAGGTCAAGTTCTCAAGAAATGGCTGCAAGATGACTAGAGGCTCTATGGTGCTGGCTAGGGGTGCTCGAGTTGGTACTCTGTACAAGCTGGATGCACAAGCTATTCAATGCAATAGTGTCTCTGCAAAGTCACTTAAGGCTGCTCATGAAGAAAAGAAGGAAAACATTCCTGATAGTGTAAACTCCATGGAGATTAAACTTCTATAAGAGAAGACTATGCTCTGGCATCATAGGCTTGGCCACATTGGTGAGAAAGGTCTAAAAACTTTGAAAAATAAAAAAATAGTAGAAGGGCTTGAAGATTGTAACCTTGAATTTGATTTCTGTGAACATTGCATATATGGAAAGCAGCACTGTGTTTCATTTTATTCCAGTCCTCACAAAACTTCTAGTTTACTTGATTATATACATTCTGATGTGTTTGGTCCAGTGAATGTTCCTTCTTTGTCTAAATCAAGATACTATGTGTCATTTATTGATGATTATTCAAGAAGAGCATTTTTATATTTTTTGAAAAGTAAATCAGAAGTGTTCAGTCGGTTTAAGGAATTTAAAAACCTTGTAGAAAATCAGACTGGTAGAAAAATAAAATGTTTAAGGACGGAAAATGGCAGTGAGTTATGTTCAGATGAATTCGAAAGGTACTGTAAAGATCATGGGATCAAAAGACATAAGACTACACCTTATACTCCACAACAAAATGGAGTTGCTGAAAGGTTTAACAGGATGATAATGGAAAGAGCATGAAGTATGCTGAGTAGTGTTGGCTTGGAGGAGAAGTTCTGGGCTGAAGCAGTCTCTATAGCATGTTACTTGGTAAATCGCTCTCCTAACTCTGCTCTTGTTGAGAAGACGCCTTTGGAAGCATGGTCTGGAAAGAAGCCCTCTCTGAGACATATTTGTGTCTTTGGCTGTGAGTCATATGCATATGTGCCATTTGAAAAAAGATCTAAGTTGGAAAACAAAGCTGTGAAGTGTATCTTTATTGGCTACAGCACTGGCATACAAGGATATAAGCTTTGGAACCCTGAGACTGAGAAGGTTTTGCATAATAGAAGCGTTATCTTTCATGAGATGAAACCTTCTACATTGGATCTACAGTCAGAGAAGAAATCAGAAAATGAAAAGGATGTTGCAGCAATTCCTCAGACACCAGATAAAGAGGAATTGAAAAATCAAAATGTACCTGATACTGAGGAGAGCTCAAGCAGTTTTGAAAGTTCTGAAGATGATGAAGAACCACCTCAGCCTCAGCCTGTGAGGAGGTCAACTCATGAAAGAAAGCAACCTGAAAGGTATGGGTTTTCTTTAATAGAGTCTGCTTGTGCCTATGCTTTAATTTCTAGCACTGATGAACCTAGGACTATAAAAGAGGCATTTAAAATGTCTTATTCAAACTCTTGGTTGGAAGCCATGAATGAAGAAATGGCATAATTAGAAAAGAATGACACCTGGAGTTTGGTTCCATTGCCTAAAGGCAGAAAATTTGTAGGCTACAAATGGATATTCAAAAAGAAAATAGGTCTAGATGGCAGTGTAGAAAATATAAAGCGAGACTAGTTGCAAAAGGTTATTCCCAGGTAGAGGGAATTGACTATGGAGAAATTTTTTCTCTTGTAGCTAAACTGACATCTATTAGATTTCTTTTTTCACTTGCATCAGCATATGATTTAGAGATTGAATAGATGGATGTGAAAACAACATTTCTTTTTGGTGATCTTGAAGAAGAAATTTATATGTCCCAACCGGAGCACTTTGTGGTAAAAGGTAAGGAAAGACTGGTTTGCAAGTTGAAAAAATCTCTGTATGGTTTAAAACAGTCTCCTAGAATGTGGTACCAAAATTTTGAAATGTTTGTCTTGTCTTTGGGATTTGTAAGATCAAAATGTGATCACTGTGTGTATTACAAAGCTGAAAGTGATCAAATTCTTATTATTGCTCTGTATGTTGATGATATGTTGTTTATAGGTAATAGTAAGCTAATGATTTCTGATCTTAAGTCTCAGTTGTCTGCAAAGTTCAAAATGAAAGATCTTGGTGCAGCAGGGTACATTCTGGGAATGGAAATAACCAGGGACAGAAAGAACAGAAAGCTTTGGCTCAGTCAGAGTAAATATGTCATGACTGTTCTAGAGAGATTTTGTATGACTGAATGCAAGCAGCTAGTTGTTCCAGTTACACAGGGAACGAAGCTATCTGCTAAGAATTGTCCAAAATCTTCTTCTGAGATGGAGGACATGACTAGTGTGCCTTATGCAAGTGCAATTGGTAGTCTCATGTATGCTATGGTCTGTACAAGGCCATACATTGCCCAAGCAGTGGGAGTTCTTAGTTAGTTTATGGCTAATCCTGGAAGAACACATTGGGATGCTGTGAAGAGAGTGTTTAGATATCTTAAGGGCACTTCAGACTATGCTTTGTGTTACCATGGTAACTTGGTTGAATCACAGTAGACTCTCAGCATTCAAGGTTATGTGGATTCTGATTGGGCAGGGGACATTGATAGCAGAAGATCCGCTAGTGGATATATTTTCATGATGAATGGTGGTGTCGTAAGCTGGATGAGCAAGCGACAGGCGGTAGTCGCTTTGTCTACTACAGAGGCAGATACATGGCAGCCACACATGCCTGTAAAGAAGCAATCTAGTCAAAACATTTTTGTTCCAACATTGGCTTTAATGCAAAAAAGATTACTATCTACTGTGACAGCTAGAATGCTATATGTTTGGCAAAGAATCCTACTTTTCATGCCAGGACGAAACATATAGATGTACAATATCATTTTGTATGAGATATGGTGGAGGATGGGAAGGTCTCTTTGGAGAAAGTGGATGCTCTGGAGAATGTGGCAGATGCATTGATGAAGCCTATGAGCACAAACAAGTTCAGTTGGTGTGCCAGTTCAATGGGCCTTTTGGCCCATGAATCTCAGTAGTTTTGTTATGCTCTGGAGGTGTTAGTAAGATCTTTTTCAAGTGGAAGCTTGTTGGAATATGTGCCTCAATCCTTTTTGACATGGAACTCTTGAAGAGCAAAGTCGTTGTGACAGTGTTCATGTCTGGGTGACTAACAGTTTTGAAGCTCTTGAAATGATCCTATCGCTATGACAGTTGATGTCTTGCCGAATGAAGTCTATCATTGTGACTCTCTAAGTTTGGCATGACCTTTTGGCGATCAAAAGAACTCTGGGTGACAATTGATCTTATCGAGCTAGCTCATGGGTGTCAGGGAGAAGTCTCAGCGAATGGTGTAAGTCTCGCCGACGTCGGGCTAACGCTAGGGCTTTGGTGAGATGTCCCAGTGAGTATGTAATGTCTCTCCGACAATGGCTACTCTCGGGTGTCAAAGCGAATGTTGAAGTAACTCACAGGTCACGGGGAGAGGTCTCAGCGATGAAGCTAAGTCTTGTCGAATAGATTGTATCCTCGTAGTGACTTCGTAGTGACAAAAGACTTTGCTGAGAAGTCTTAGCGAAAGTAATAAGTCACACCAATAGAAGTCTTTGAGTTAACTCTGGGAATTTAGAGAAACGTCTTGGCGAAGGGCTTATGTCTTGCCAACTCGGTAAGACATGATGGAGCTCAGTGAAAGGTCACGGTGATAGGCACGAGCCTTGGCGACAGTGTGACGTTCGATGGAAGTTTTGCTTCAATGTGAGTCTCGCCGAAGAGCGATAGTCATGCTAAATGGCTCACGCCGGCATGACTTGAAGATTTTGATATGAGGTCTTGGCTTACATCAAGATGTCTTGGTCGGCTGACTTAGATTTAATATTGTTGTGCAGTTTTTTGCACACACGCCCCACTTGGGGTGGGGACCCTCTTTTTTTTGGTGTCTTTGACCTTTGATTTTATTGGATTTATCATTTTGGGGTCTTGACATGTTGGTCTTGCTCGCTTGGACCCTTCCTTGAGGTTGGAATTGATTTAAATTGAGTTTTGGGCCAAGTCTGGATTTTCACCTGGATCCGAGATTTTCCGTCGCTGGCGAATTTTTCCGGGCTCTGGTTCCTTGTCCGTTTCTGGCTGGATTCTCCGATTCCGGGTTTCTGCCTGACTTCGGGATTTTCCGGACCTGTCAGATTTTCTCGGATTTTGCCAAAATCTCGATCTTCCTGATTTCCCCGGTTTCTGCATTTCTGCGGAATCCGTGTTTCCACGCATTTTGGGATTTTCCAAAATTCCGCTTGGGGCTCAGGTTTCCAGACTTGTTAGAAATGTCTTGTCCCACATTAATGGTTGAGGTACCTTTGCTCAGGCGGGTATAAGGTCAAATTTAGGGCATTTTCAGTTTCATTCTGACTTCATTGCTTCCTTAATTTGCTCTAGCGATTTAGAATTTCCATTTGGAGCTTTAAGAACTGATCTTGGTTTGTTTGCGCTGGGATTTCTTGAGTTCTTGTGCCGGTATTTCATTATTCGAACGTGTTTACTGCATGGTCGACTTTCTGAGCCCGGATTCTGTTTGCTTCGATCCATGGTATGTATTCATTGCCCTTCCATTTGCTTGCATGATGATTGAGGGTTTCTTGCCTTGGGTATTGCTGGAATTGGGTCGGCCTTTGATTTGATTTTGATTTTGTATTTATAGAGTCGGAGTCCGTCCCGTTTTATTTTGAAACCTCATTTTCCTTGCTTTGCGAATTCCATTCGTCCGTGAGATGACGTTTCTATCCTTTAGACGGGATTCTAGGTCGGAGTGCTTAATTGTTTCAGGCGCGAAATATGTTTTGTGTGAATTAGGGTTTCCTTTGGTGATTCGGCCCAGGACGAGAATTTTGTTGTGCTTGAGTGGCTTTTGCCCCGTATCATGTTGGCCTCCCATCTTATTCGAATTAGAAGGCTTTAGGTAAATCTTTAACCGATATTTTAAAACCTTAAAGCTTGTTCTGGTTTTAATGGCAGATGGTTTGATCATTCGAATTAGGGCATCTTTATTTTCATGTGGGGATTCATCCTTTGCATGCTTTCGAGGGGTCTAAGTCCTTGGCATCCCGAGTCTTGTGGCTTGTCATCGGTTTTGTGATCATTCAAGATCGGGTAGGGATGATCCTGTGATCATTCGAGTTTTGGTTTGCATTCGTCATTTTTTCGGGTTTCTGAGGTCGTCGCGGAATTTCCTCGCTCCCGGATTTTCCTGGTTTGGGCTTATTCCGCGGGTTGGGGTTATTCCCGGTACATTTAAGCTGTCCGCGAAAATCCGTCCCATCTGGATTTTTCCGGATTTCCTGTCTGGCTCCGTTCTTTTGATATTTCGATGATAGGATTAATGGAATGAGTGTCTAATGTTTATTTCTTGTTGCCAATAAATGCATTTGATAATTATCCTTTGATTTTCCATGCGCATTAATGATTTATTCGACTAATGATGCTTTGGTAGCAGGAATCCGTCTGGGTCGGATTTTTTCGAAATTCAGCTCCGACGGTATTTTCCCGGACTACGTGATTTTCCCGGACTGTCTGATTTCTCCGGATCCCAATGGATTAGTAGTTAGCAATTGATTTTGATGGATTTATTTGATTTGTGCTAACCCTTTGAACTGGAATATGAGTAATGATTGGATTCTAATGACAATTTTTGGATGTGTAGGCCGAATCAAGTAAAGCTGTTGCTGGGAAGTCCAAAGCCGGTGCAGGGGCAGCCTCAATCTCTGAGACAGAACGTTTGAGATTAGATATGAAGAGCCAGCTCCCAGAAAGCAAGATGTCCTCTGTGTGGGCTGAGGTATCTGACACGAATGTTGGTGCCTGGCGCTATGAGGAATTCAAACAAAGAACGGCTGAGAAGGATCAGTCAGCTTTGAGATTGGGAATGATGAACTCCGGATTGGTGCATGTGGCCGGGTTTCCTCCGGCGGTTCAATGTTATGAGTTGATTTTGGAATGTGCCAGGCAGTACAATTTTGATACCCAAATGGTGATCAGCACTGAGGGACGAGTCTTGGCCAACTCCAGTCCGGCTTCCATTGCCCGGGCCTTCAGCATGCCGGATCTCCCCTCGGTCTGTGCTTTAAACATTGACACTGCCCGAACATACTATGAGAATGAGCCAGTTAAGGCTCAGCAGATCATCAACTCATGGCTGGAGAAGCCAAAATCTCACCATTCCAAATTGCCTAAACAGTTGCACAGGGTGAAATTCAGGCCGGATATCTATGATGCCATCACACTGTTGAGCAGGGTGGCCGGATTGAGGACTGCCGGAGTATTGGAGAATTGGATGGTCCACGTGATCACCAAGATGAGTCAGGGGACAAATTATCACTGGGCAGGACTCATTAGTGCAGAGATAGACAAACAACTGAGAAATGTCCTGGAGGCAAAGAAGTTCACCATGTCCTCCTACATCATGTATGTGTTGGCCATCTCCTACCCATACAAGGGCGACTCTCGATTACGGAGCCAATGATGCATTCTGTTGCGCATTACCGGTAACTTCAAAATGCGAACACATCGGATTATCCGGTGCTTCAGGTGGGACAGGGGCTACAGTCCAAGGTGGGACCAAAGAAGAGAATGACAAAGCCGCGGTGAGGAGGAATTCAAGGTGGTGGCGAGAAGGAGAAAGTGGCGAAGATGCAGGAGAAACTCATACGAGAAGGAATCAGGAGGCCGACCAGCAACCCCGGGACTAGCTAGAGAAGGGCACAGAAGAAACAGGTGATTGTTGAAGACACTCCTCTAGACTGGGATGAAATGTTATCTCAGATCGGCAAAGGGAAGAAGAAGAAGGTTGCAAGGGTGATTTCCCGGGTGGAAAGGGATGAGGTGCATAACCGGGTAGTTCACATCGCCACCCCTGCTGCAGATAAAACAAGAGATGAGGTAACAGGCCAGGATTACAATGTTCAAACTATTAACCTTGGGCCGGCCTCCCTGGAGCAGGATATTGAGGAATTTGAAGGGTCGAGTGCTATAATTGTTGACAGACTAAAGAAGGAGACCCAGTCAAAACGAGAGCTGAAAAGAGAAAATGAAAGATTGAGGAAATGTCTGGAGGAGGTAATGAAGCCTCTACAGTCTCTCCATCCTTCCTCCTCTACTACTCTGGGATTTTGCCTAAGGAGACAATCTCCGGAATTGAAAAGATGAAGGCCTCCGCTCAGGCTGCCACAGACTGGTTAATGGGTGTCCAGAAAATAGGGGATGAAGCTATCAAAGAGATCCTGTCTGTGGGCAAGGATGCAGTCCAGGGAAAAGGAGCTGTTAGAGAGCATCTTGTCTCAGGATAAGAATGACATAGACCTCCTGTGCAGAAATCAAGGACTATTCTAGGATATGGCAAGGATCAGTTGGGCAAAGATGGAATCCTTCCTTCTGCTAGATTGGATGAACCATGGGAGTGGTTCGAGGCATTGCAGATCTGGCAGGGAGGCCTGAAAAAGATACAAAAATGAAGGAAATCAATTGATGCTGACCTCACTGCAATCTATGATGGTTGCATTGCCTTCTTTGAGGTGATGACAGGGAGGAAGAAAATAGCTCCCAAATATTTGAGCTTGGATCAACTGAAAGAATGGTGGCATGAGGTTTATGCCCCGGAATCTGATGGAACTGTCACCTCCCATTTGCTTGATGATGCAGCTACATACTTGGCAGTGATAGACAGGTACATGGCCAGCGGGAGGGACTGGAAGAAAACTGTTGAGCGGTCCAATGAAGGAATTGATTCAATTAAATGCCGACTCAGGGTTTTGCCATTGCCACCTATTGCTGAGCTGGATGGGATATTCTCGAAGGTCCAAGGGTCACCAGCGCAGAGGAAAGACAAAGGGAGTAGCAGTTAATGCTCTTTTCGAGATTTGTGCTTCCCTATTATTATAGGGCATGCATTGGACCAGACTTCCTTGGGGACTGTGCCTTGGCCGACTTGGATGATGGCATTAAATGTGTGCCTTAGTTTGTTTTCCTGGGCCGACCTGTTTTGGCGGTTTTGATTATTTTGTAAAATGTTTGGCTGGGCCGACATGTTTTGGGGGGGGAAATTTGATAAATAGGCATTCTTGCCTCATTGTAAGGGTTAGACATTGGTTATAGACATAGCAAGACAGTAATAGAGCAAGAGCTATAGTTAGAGTATTTGAAGTTTCTTGAAGCAAACACTATATTCAGAACAGTTGAATTGTTGCAGCATTTTCTGGTGATTAATACAATTGAAGACATTGTGGTTATTCCTGGTGAAATCCTTTGTGTTATCTCATCTTGCATGGTTCCTTTGTTCTATCTTTTAAATTGCTTGAAGATTTAGGGTTCAGAATTCAAAAAATAAATTAGTTTCAGTTGGATAAATGATGTTTGTGATTTTATATTTGGAATGTTTGTAGCTATCTCTGGTCTATACTCCCAGTAACTATCTGATTGTAGTAGGCTGGTAAAGTCAACCTGGACCATTATATTCAAATGTGCTTGAGTTCGGTTGTAGATGCAAGTCTATGATTTGAAAATCTGTATTCCTCAGAAGATTGCACTGTTCTTGTAAGATTGCTTTGTGGGTCGAATAAGAATTGGTTATCTGAGATAGGTCCATTCCACATATATGTCATTTACATTGCTTGTCCTTGCAGTAGTTTAGATTTTATTACTTCCTTGCATCCCTATCTTTTGCGTTTCTTTATTATTCAGTTAGATTTAGGATTCAAGATCATCATATTGTCAGATCTGATAAATTGAAAGGTACAGTTTGCTTGTAGTAAGGTCCGATTGTGATTACCAGCAATTTCACATTTTATCTGAGTTGTTTTATGCATTGTTATGACCCTAACACCCGAGAGACCTTGGGGTGGTTTTCAGCAATTTAATTGAAGATTATCTTTCAAGAGAGATAGATATCATTTATGTCTGAGTTGTTGTTGTGCAGAAAAACACCATCAACAAATATGACTTGTTCCATTTGATATGAGTCTCGCCGATAAGGAAAACCTTTTCCAATAGGATTGAAGTGGACATCGTTGGTTTCATTGTGACTTATACAGTCATTATAGCATCTTGCCGACTCGTGGAAGCTATAGCAATGCCAGTAGAGAAACTTTGTGGCATCAGGGAGACACTGTGAGTGTCTCACCGATATGCCAACAAAGTTGAATGCTCTTGACCAGTCTGACCATCCTAGGTGGAGCTTCTTGGACCAATCACAGGAAGCAGTTTTAAAGCATGATGACGGTTGATTTTATGCATCAGTTGCAACGTTGGAAATACAACATGCAGGGAAAAATCAAAGCTCAAATGGAAACTGTCTATGATTGGAAATGGTGGATAAGGATGCACATAAGACAAAATCTGAAGCGAATAAGATTTAAAGCAAACCGATTTTGTTTTAAAGATATGAGGAGTTTATCGAATTGTGAGAGAGCTTTTCTGAGAGAGTTTGAACAGTGAGAATAAGCTACTGTGACTAACACCAGAAAGTTGTCTTTCTGATTGTATGTAATTTTGTTACTGTAATACAAAGAGATATAGCTTGGTGTGGTGGGTTTTTTCCTGAAAGGGTTTCCCACGTAAAATATGTTGTTTGATTTGTCTTTGTGTATTTTCTCTATTTCTGTATATCTTTCATGTGTGTCTTAATTAGATTGTAATTTGGAAAAATTAAAAGCACTGCATTGCATTCTTCCCTATGGTTTTGGCATTAGGAAAATGTTTTCGCACCTCTTTCCTTACAGAAAGCTCAGTTCAGACTTGTCTAGGGGTGGACCTGCCCACCAGGGGTGGACCTGCCCACCAGGGGTGGACCTGACCTTTTCCAGGGACAGACCTACCCTCTGTATCAGTCCATTTTCAACATTCAGTTAGATTTTGTCCAACTTTTAGTCAAACAGGTGGACCTGACCTCCAGGAGCCAACCTAACCTCTTTCAGGAGTGGACCTACCCTCTAGGGGAAGACTTGACCTTTTTCAAGGGTGTACATGTCCCTTAAACAGTTAGTCTTATCACTTGTTTCATCATTCCAAGCACCCATTTCATTATTTTGAGCTCTTGTTCCATCATTTCGATCACTCATTTCCCCATTCTGAACATTCGTGCGCCTGTTCCAAGAATCCATTCCTCATCCTAAACATTTATCCCCTCAATCCGAGTATCCATTTCCTCGTTTCATGCACTCATTCACTTATTTCAAATAGTTATTTGTTTGTTTTCACTACCAGGGGCATACCCACCCTTAGTAGATGCATACCTACCCTTCCAGGGGTAGACCTGCCCTTTAGGGGAAGACCTGACCTATTCCAAGGGTGGACCCGCCCTTCAAACAACTTTTTTCGTCCCCCATTCGGTCGTTCTAGGTGTCATTCCTTCATTTTGATTAACCATTTTCCTATTCCAAATGACCTTTCACCCATTTTAGGCATTTGTCTCTCGATCCTCAAGGTCAATTTCCCTAATCAAACATCCATTTAGTCATTCTGAGTCATCTTTATTTTGTTTCGAGCCCCCGTTCATCTAACCGTTCTCCCCGTTCACTCAATCGTTTTCCACATTCCAGGTGTTGTTCTTTCGTTATGGATTATCATTTACCTACATCATTCTCCTATTTCACTAAACTTCATTTGAAGTAGTTATCTGAGTTGATTTAGGTGTTTGAGCTTAATCATCATCCTTTGAAATAGGCTTAGGATTGTCATTCATCCTAAGTCATTCATCCTCATCGGCCCTATCAATGCACTACCATCTCAAGTTGGATTCAGTGCCATCATCATCCATCCATCCTTTAGTCAATCAATCAGCACCTTACGTTACCAAGGATAACTCTTGAACTTGGTTTTGAACCCCTGTCATCATCCTAATTCACCCTATCAATCATTTATCAATCCAATCCAACCCTATCTCATCAATCATTTTGTCAATCAATCCAATCCAATGCAATTTAGCCAATCATTTTATCAATCAACCCAATCTAATTTCATCGATCGTTTATCAAGCAATCCACTCTGGTCGAATCAAAATTAGATCCTTTATTAATCATCCAATCCAATCCTATTGAGCCACATCCTTGTTAGCTAATCCATCATCTAACTAGGTCAGTCCTCCAATCATCATCTTGATCATCCTCACATCCTAGTCCACTCCACCGTCTTGCATGCCCGTTCAGATCTGGTAGCAGGAAAAGAAGATGGTGAAGCAATAAAATTTGGGATCCCAACCTAACGCACCACAGGAAAATCCTCTCGTCAATAGGGGATCATCAGAATCTAGCACCAAAGGTTAGAACAACTCACCCCCATGGTGAAGAGAGTATGGTCAACCAACCTGAACTCACACTTGAGGAACATTTCAGTAACCCCACCAATGTGCAAATGATAGATTGCTTGCTCAAAAAAAATGGGGAAGAAATATTGGCCCACCTTATTGAAAAAGGTGTCAAACCTCCATCAGGTGTCGACCTATCCAAATATGGCAATTCCACACCTAACATACCTCAAAGTTCACAAAACACACCAAGTGATTCATACATCCCCAATGTTCCTCCAATGGAGGGTTGGTATCAACCTAAATTTGGCAACATTGTCCTTTACCACATTAACAATCCCTCGTAGACCTCAATATCAGTCATGGGGCCTTCTCAAGTATCTGATCCCAATAACCCTTTTGCCTATGGCATGCCACAAAATCTTCCCCAGTGTCTGCCATTAATGTTGACCGAACCACCCCTTTCGAATCAACCTCAAGTAAATGCTAAGGGAAACCCTTTCAATGCCTTGCCTCCACCTCCTAGAGACACAAATCTACCACCACCTCCATTCACATCCCAACAACCCCCACAATCTAACATACCACCTCAATTACCTCCACAAGGTACATCCTAACCAAATGTTCCCATTGGCACCCAACAACCTCCTTTGCAGAACGCCTTTACATCATCTCAGCCACCTCATCAACAAAAAACCCCGCATAATCCTTTGATTTCATCACAACAACCACCATACCAATCATAAGGCAATCCATCTTGACCTCTCATCTAGACCATATCCAAATTTCTCATATCTATTTTATGTCTGCAAGTTCAACCACAACACAATATCCCATCTCGGCCCACACAATTGCTGATATCACAATAGCAACCTTCCCAACAATATTTCTATCATAACCAACAATAGTTCCAACAACAACCACCCTATGTGGCCTCCCAATAGCCACATCAGTACCCTCAGTACAAGCAGACCAATCCACAACACTCCATTCATGCTCCTCAACATTATGCTGCATATTCTTATCAAACAAACTCATATTATTCCTCACAATAGCAGCCCCCATACCAACAAACACCCTTGACATACTGGCAAGGGACATCATCATCTCACTATCAAAATCCATATATCAACCTTCAAACAATATCTCAATAGGATCCTTCATCATCCTACCACCCATATCCATCAAACCCATTCACCTCGACTCCTACGCCACCGGTCAATGCAGATCTATTAGAAATCAAGGCTACTTTGAAAGATCTCCAAGTCGGGACTAGTAAGCAATCCTTCAAATTTTAAGATATGTGTCCCTATCCATTCAACCCTTCCATCTCATTGATCCCCTTCCCAAAACACTTCGAGATACCAAAGTTTGATAGATACAAGGGAAAAAAGGATCCTAGAGCCCACCTACAAGATTTTCACTCCCAGTGTCAAGAGATTATGCATAACAACAACTACCTCTTGCATCTCTTCCTATGGAGCCTGACAAGGTATGTCCTAGATTGGTTCATGGGTCTAGACTAAGGATCAATCGAATCCTTTGTGGATCTTTCAGAAAAAATTATTTCCTACTTCTCCTTTAATCTAGAGAAGGATATTGATACCTTGGATCTCCTTAAGGAGAAGCAACATGAATTCGAAACCTTTGCCAGCTACCTCCAAAGGTGGTGTGCATTGGCAAGCCGAATCAAAACCCCTCTCAAAGAGAAAGACATGGTCACTCTCTTTATGGAGAATTCACATCCCGACATGGCCCATAACTTCAGGCTGCATTGTGTCACCACCTTCGTCGAGATAGTTGAGAAAGGAACCATCCTTGAATGGGCCCTTATTGCTAAAAGGCATGTCAAGATACACAATCATGACAAAGAATGATTATCTGGAGATAAATCACACTACTGGAACAAGAACAAGAATGTTGTGAATGATGGTGTCACCGAAACTAAGCATGTTCAAGTAGCTAGTACCTCTCAGAGGCAACAATCTGCTCCTAACCAACCATCTTCCCAAAACATCATATCAGTACCATAGGGGGCACTTCACCACCCTCAATAGTCAAACCATAATAGTCAAAGTAACAACAAACGCCAATTCACTCAATAAGGAGAACCCCTCAGTGTCATGTTCAACAAGCTCTTGCAAGCCAATTATCCAATCACATATCCTATAACCAAGCCACTCGATGAATCTAAGCCTAAACCAAATTTGTTTAAAGAAAAAAAATACTGCAAGTTTCACTAGATTAAAGGGCATACCCTAAACAAGTGTTAGAGTCTAAAAATATATATCCAAGATCTTATAGATCGAGGAGATATTCATGTGGATGCCAATCAGGCTTCATCATCTAATGCTCAACTACAAATTTACCAAAACACCTTCCCTAACCATAATCAAGGTGCAAGCACATCTAATAAAAATCCCCAAAACAATAGTACAAATAACATAAGTTATAAGAATGTGGCCCTCAATTACGATGGCATTGTCCATTACATTGCGTAGGTAGAACCCTGCATATCCATAATACATGTCAAAGCTAAAGATCCTCAATGTGTTGTTGTTGCCCGAAGAACCCGCATAACTGTCCCTGCAGCATCTACATCCGCCCAACAAAATCCTATGAATTCTCAGTATAACATTCTTGATCACTTAGGAAAGACTCCTGCTCACATCTCAATTTTGGGTTTGCTTAAATCTTCTCTCATGCATTAAGAAATCCTGAACCGAGCTTTACATGAAACCCAGGTGCCTAACAATATTGATCCCACACAATTCCAAGCTTTAGTATGACATCTAGCTCTATCCCACCAGTTACACTTCATCCAAAATGACATGCCTAACATTGATACCAACCATAATCATCCCCTACACATTGAAGTCCTAGTTTCCCATCATAAAGTAAAAAGGGTCTTGGTAGATAATGGCTTTTCCCTTAATCTATGCACTCTAAAGTTCATAAAGCAAATAGGGTATACTCAAGCGGACATGAGTAATCAAATCATTACAATCAAGGCTTATGATAATGCGAAAAGAGATTATGAAGGAATTGTCAATCTTCCCATTCAGGTTGGACCCATGATTTAGTACACTACATGTCATGTCCTTGATCTGGACTTACCATACAACCTCCTCCTTGGCCGCCCATAGCTCCATGCCATGCAAGTCATCCCCTCCACATATCACCAATGCCTAAAATTCCCAGTTAATGGACAGGAGGTCACCATTTACAATGACCTGCAACCATTTGAATACTGTCATACCTTAGAAGCTTCATTTCCCCATTTGCATTATTGTCCTGGAGTCAAAATGGGGGCACATCAATCGCCATCCTCCACCACATCATCCACTCCATCTTCCACCATCGATTCCACCATCACTAAAGTCCAGATCATCGACAAGGGTTGTGGTGAATATGAAATGCATACAACTCTGAATGTGGAAACCATGCCATTGTCACCACATGCATACGGTCAACCTTCACAGTCTGTACCAAAGGAAGAAGACAAGACCATTACCTTCAGTGCCAAAAATATCCCCACTAGCACTTTCTAGTCCCCTAGTTTAAGGATAGATACACCAGAAGATGACATCATCCAGTGGATATATCATGAAGAGCCCCAACTAGATCCTCCCCTTAAGGAATATTTTCAGGAAGTATACCCCTGGTCTGCTAAGTTCACAGAGAAATGTAACTATCAAGGTGGGGGTCTAGGTAAAGAAGAACAAGGGTGGCTACAAGCTGTTGATGTACCAAAGCATCCACATAATTTGGGCCTAGGTTATGACAAAAAGTAGAAAGGCCTTGCAACATCATCCAATGCTTCCAATAGTGTTAGTGTGGACAATGGTCCTTTAGAATAAATACATGAGGAATATTCCATCATACATGCACACGATGATGTGGATCACACAAAACTTTCATCCATGTTTGATTGCCTATTTGTCTTTACCATTAGCCTTTCCCTACATCATCCCAAACTTATTGACTGGGACCTACGTGATAGCACACCTGAAAATGTCTCCCTAGATGCATAGGTCAATCTTATGGGATTGGGGGAAGATGAACGCTCCAATCACAAAAGTAAAAACAAGAAAAATTAGAAATGGTCATCTAGTGAAAACCTCCCTAAGGCGCTTCTTGACGTAGAAAAAATAAAAATAAAGGATGCATCCGACAGTGAAAACCTCAATGAGGTGTTGGAGGATGGAGATGTTCATATTCCCCTTGTGGGAACTCAATTATCTACACGATCATCCATCCTGATCAAAGAAACTCAAGAAGTCAATTTGGGTACTACAAAAGCCCCAAAAATCACCTACGTAGCCAAATCATTATCAAAACAAGAATATTTCATCATTGTCCAGTTGCTCAAAGATGAAATCATCAACTTTTCTTGGTCATACTCAGACATGTCAGGTTTGGACACCTCTTTAGTAGTTCACCATTTGGACATTCGCCCGGACGCCAAGCCCACCAAGTAGAAACTCAGAAAAATGCATCCGCAAGTAGCACTATTAGTCAAGAAAGAGCTAAAGAAATTACTAGAGGCTGGCTTTATCAAACCCATCGACTATTCTAACTAGATCTCCAACATAGTGTCTGTCGCTAAACCAAACAGAGACATTAGAATTTGCACAGACTTCCAGGATCTCAACAAAGCCTGTCTAAAAGATGACTTCCCATTGCCCAATATCAACATGTTAGTCAACCTCACTATAGGACATGAGATGTTGTCCCCCATGGATAGCTTCTCTGGCTACAATCATATTTGAATTGCACTTGAAGACCAGCATAAGACCGTTTTTACAACACCTTGGGGTACCTTTTGCTACAATGTTTTGCCCTTTGGTCTCAAGAATGCGGGGGCAACATATCAACAAGCAATGACTGTTATCTTCCATGACCTCATCCACATTATCATGGAAGATTATGTTGATGACTTGTTGGGAAATTCTAGAACCAGAGCAGAGCATCTTGCCATTCTGAAAAAGATCTTTCAGTGGTTGGAATAGTACAAGCTAAGACTAAATCCAAAAAAGTGTGTGCTTGGCGTCACATTTGGGAAATTGTTGGGCTTCATAGTCTCTCGAAGAGGCATTGAGGTTGATCCTACCAAAGTAAAAAAATTCATGGATATGCCTCCACCTCAAAACCTGAAATAGTTAAGAAGCCTTCAAGGAAAGCTACAATCTATCCATCGATTTTTAGCCCAACTTGCAGATAAGTATCAGTCATTCGACCACCTTCTAAAGAAAGACACCACCTTCAAATAGAGTCAACAATTTTAGTTGGGTTTTGATAAGATCAAAGAGTACTTGGCCCATCCACCAATCCTTATGCCACCTATTCCAGGAAAACCCCTCCTGTTATACATCTCCACTACTTCAGTCGCATTGGGGCATTATTGGCACAACATGAGGAGTCTACAAAAGAACGAGCAATCTATGACATTAGTTGTACACTAGTTGGTTATGAATTGAATCATTCACCAATGGAGAAAGCTTGCCTCACAGTGGTCTTTAGTACGTAGTAATCTAAACATTATATGCTCAACCATCCTGTCAGACTAATAACAAAAATTGATCCATTGAAATATCTTTTGTCCTGAACCACCTTAACTAGTTGCATGGTTAAGTGGGTCATGCTCCTAAGTGAATTTGACATAGAATATGTGGATTAAAAATCCATAAAAGGACAAGTTATAGTGAATTAGTTGGTCAATGCACCCTTAGTAGATGCTTATCCTTTGGTCACCGAATTTCCAAATGAAGAAGTCTTTACAGTTGCAGAAGCACCCACCTAGGTATTGTACTTTGACGGATCCTACACTCATAATGGATCGAGAGCAGGAATTTTGTTTGTTACCCCTCAAAGCAATTATATACCGAAGTCATTCAGATTGGAATTCATGTGCACCAACAATATAGCTGAGTATGAAGCCCTCCTCATAGGCCTCAGAATTTCCAAAAAGTGGTACATAACTCATCTAAAAGTCTTCGACGATTCACTGTTGGTCATTAAGTAGGTTAATGATGAGTTCCTAACAAAGGATGACAAGTTGCTACCCTAAAAACGCATGGTGGATGACTTCAAGAAGTATTTCACCTCCATATAATTTGACCAGATTCCTAGGGTACAGAACAAATTAGTTGATGTCATGGCTACTATTGGCTCCTTGATCGACATTCCCAAGGATCGAACAGAATGCAAGTTCCTCATTGAACAACTCTTAATCCTAGGATATGGTGTCCCCGATACCAAAATGGTGTCTGACATCGTAGGTCTCGCTTACCCTTGGTACCAAGACATCTATGCTTACCTACATGGTAGCATTCTACCCCTGGACCTCACATGAAACCAACAAAAATCCTTTATCCAACATTCATCCTGATACGTCATCGTTGGTGATATGCTTTATCGTCATGGGTATGATGGAACTCTCCTCAGGTGTCTAGATGAGACCAAAGACCATACTACACTAATGGAAGTACACAGTGGTGTTTGTGGGGCCCATTCAAATGGTGTGGCCTTAGCTAAAAGGATTCTTCAAGTTGGATATTATTGGCCCACGTTGGAACATGACGCCTATGAGTTTGTGAAGAAATGCCTTCCATGTCAGCAACATGCAGATCTAATTCACTCTCCGACATAGGATCTTCAGCCCCTTCTTGCACCATAGCCCTTCTCTTAGTGGGGTTTTGACTTGATTGGCAAGATATACCCGCCATCCTCTTATGGCCACACTTTTATTATTACCGCCACTGAGTACTTCACCAAGCGGGTGGAAGCAATGCCCTTCACACAAATCACTGGTACTCAGATTTCAAAATTTATCCTCTACTATATTATATGTAGATATGGTATCCCATCCACCATCCTCTTAAATAATGAAAATCCTTTCAAAAACCAGGCCATGAAACACCTTTGTGACACCTTTCATATTCAACATCGTTGGTCAATGCCTTATTACCCCCAAGGTAATGGTCAAGTAGAAGCTACTAACAAAACTCTCATCTGAATCCTCAAAAAAGTTGTCAATAACATTGGTCGCAATTGGCACCTCCACATCCATCCCGCCCTTTGGGTGTATTGCACTTCCATTTGTACCCCTATCGGCACCACCCCATATTCCCTTTTATATGGTGTCAAGGCCATCTTGCCAATTGAAGTTGAGATCCCATCACTGAGAATTTCTCTGAAAAACCTTATTAGTGAGAAAGACACCTGTATTACAAGGCTTTCCTAGCTGGAATTACTTGATGAAAGATGGATCAAATCTTATGATCACCTTCAGGCTTATCAAAACCGTCTCAAATGTAGCTACAACAAGAAGGTTCACCCTTATCAATTCAATGTTGGTGACCTTGTCCTTAAAGAAAACCAGCGCACCCAGTAGGATTGAGATAAGAAAGGAAAGTTTGAAGCAAACTGGTTGGGTCCTTATATCATCACCGCAAAGTATGGATCTGGGGCATACAAACTCACCACCCTTGAAGGAGAGCCCCTAGAAGAGCCTATTAACATCATGCATCTAAAAATGTTGTATACCTAAGTCTGCTCAGTGAGTCTATCTGCATAAGATCAAAAAATTAAAAAATAATTAAAAAATTAGAAAAAATCCAAAAATAGTAAAGAGAAATAAAATCGTCCTATGGTGAAAACCACCCTTGGTGGTTCCTTGGATAAGTACGAGTGGTGAAAACCTAGTAACAGGCGTCATCCATAGATGTCTTAATCATTATCTACCTCACGTCCTCGTTACTTTATGACTTCACCCATCCTATCCTATCACTCCATCAACATCCCATCCTTGGCCACTTGGTATCTTTTGATTGAGCATTGGACGATTATACGCTATTCGTCATCCTAAAAATTTTATCCTAATTTGAGCTTATGTCATTCGTTTAGTTGTCTTGGTCCGTCTTCATCTAGAATCATCCATCGTTTCGGTCTCCATCTAGGCCTCATCCTGTCACATCGGTCTTTTCATCCTTTGTCAAACTACATTGCCCCTGCACTTTAACGTAGGCAAGGTTGATCATTTGATCTACCCCTGGGGAATTTTGACCATCCTAGGATGGTCATTCATCATCTGTCTTCATCATGGTCAGTCGTCATTTGTCTTTTCTGAACTACGTTGCCCCTGCACTTTCACGTAGGCAAGGTCGATCTTTTGATCCACCCCTAGGGATTTTTCTTTGCTTTGCTTTGTTTTATCTTTATTGTCTTTTTTCTTCACTTTGTCGTTGTCTCATCAGTCTCCATTGGTCCACTTTTCGCTTTTATCCATGGTATTTTCTTGAAGTATGAGGGCTCTACACTTTCACGTAGGCAAGGCTAATCTTCGATTAGCCCCTGAGCCCCTAGGTCTTTAGATTGTGACAGTATTGTGTCATTCTTTGTCATGTTGTCAAGAGTGCCCTCATCCAATTGGTTCTTCACAAACAGGATCCTCTAGTGTCAAAATATCTAGTTAATGACAAAAATCTTGCGTCACCTGGGTCATCTTAGTTTAGTATCCATCATCGATCTGAACAGGATGCATCCTTCCTAACAGACCTCATCAACCCCATCCACCCTTGTGATCCTATTGAAAAGGACGTTTGAATTTGATTATGATCTTTTAATGCTTTTGTCTTTTGTTTATTGTGTGAACTTCCTATTACAACTAGTCAAGGTCACCATAATCTATCATATTATGGTGCGTTTTGATGGGTTAATATAGGGGCAATATTTTGGTGGATTATTGTTGTTGTTTGCTAGGTCGTTCCCACGTAGTACCCACCAAGGTCTCTAGGATCTTGTTTTACGTTGGGGACATCCCTTTGTGCTTGTGTTCATCCCAATACCTGGCCCGACCAAGGTCTTTGTGACCTTGGGGTGTTGGGATAACCTTGTTTGCGGTATTTGTTTTATGCATTGGATGCTAACTTTCCTTGGTTTCATATACCCTAGTAGCTGGTGTCTTATGCTATAGCAAAAATCAATGCTCCAAAGATGGAAAATTGCATTCATGATTGCACTTTAATTTCATTGTATGAATCCCTCATTCATTCTTAACCCATGACTTAGGATTTTGGTTGTGCAAGCTTCTATTCTTTCCCTTTTTTCTCTTCTCAGGATACTAATGGTTCTTGACAGGTGTAGTATCATACCCACACCACACCTATCATCTACCCACATTCCCATGCAAGTCCTTATTGACATTTATGTATGCATTGCATTTCATGGAGAAATCTATTTTTCATTCATATTGCATGTTACATTATAGGTCCATTATATTTTATTCCACATGCATACTAACTTAGGCATCTTAGGTTCATTTTAATCCATACATTTTTATGTTAACATTTACACAACACATGTATCACCACCTGCAAAATACATTGTTAGGTCCATAATAATTACATATAATACCAAAAATTCATCCCATACTACATCATATACACAATGGCATCAACATAGATAAATCATCATCATCATGCATAATTAAATCATCCACATAGCCATAAATCATCATACACATTTGCATACATTACATGATCCATAATAAGTGCATAAATATATAATCATATGCATAACATAAACCATCCATCACATAAACATGACGCATAGTGTCAATGAGGACTCTCGCTTATCATAATCAAAATAATACAATGTTCATCTCATCATAATGTCTAAAACATAATCAAATGCATATCCATTGTATATATATCATCAAATAAAGTACACATCCAAGGATGTAGATCACAACTGCTCCCTGCTGATATGTACCAAGTCTCCATCCTGCACTTGTCAAAAAACTTGTATCCTGTCACCTACTCTCTGCCCACTCTGTTGTGAGCTGCCCACGTCTGATCTCTGAGGAGAATTAGGCATTGGCCATCTATGTGTGGAAGTCCCCTAATAATCTTGGGTAGGAGTCCCTTGATAACCACCATAGCGAGGAGTCGGTTGAAAATTGTTATACCCTCTAGTACGTGTCCCTAATGACTAGGATGGTGTCAGCATCTGAGGTACCTGCCTAACATAGAGTGCTATGCATTGTGCCTAATTTGGAACTACTTGCTCATAAGCACACCTCCAAGAGGTCACCTCCTGCATATAATCATCTCTCTGCCCAGCCTGATATCTATTGGCATTCTGC
>VDFB02042543.1:0-49198 GCA_007258455.2 Sequoia sempervirens
AACAACAAACAAACTAAACTAAATGTCTTGGACTGCTCATTCTACAAGAAAATGTTAGTAGTTGGAATCTCCGACCTTGGATGAATGAGAAATAGCTACACAAACATTAGCAAAAACAGACACTCACAAACGAACAAGTTAGGGGGTAAGTACCTGAAAACAATAAAAACAAACACTCAAACTAGAAATTTAAGTCTCTTTTTTACTCAGGTTTGCCTCTGTTTGAAGTAGAATCACCTGTTCTCGAGAGCAGATTCACCCCTTTTGGCAGCAAAATTACCTGTTTCAGAGGCAGATTCACCTGTTTGTAGAGAGTAGGGTCACTTGTTTGAGTAACAGGGAACAAATTTGCCCCTATTTGACAAATGGGAAAATCTGTAAGATATAGATTCGCCTCTGTTTAAGGTAGGCTCACCTGTTTTGATAGCAGAATTGCCCCTGTTGCTGCAAATTCATCTATTTTAGTAGCAGAATCACCTCTATATGTAACCTGAACTTGCAAAACTTGAAACAACAGAGCATATAAAAATAACAAATTCATTTGTGGGTAACCACTGGGTGTGCCAGAAATGTGTGCAACATGTTTTTCTAACCCTAAAAATGCAAAAATGAATGAAATGAAAATGAAAGAACAACACAAAGCAACACCTCAAGATTAGCCTAGTTAGACTTGAACAAAACAAAGATGAAACAAAGATTTTACCTTGCCCAAGTTAATTGGTTGGTTGGCCCTTTGGATTTGATTGCTTGTGTGCTTCTTGATGGAAAATCACCTAAAACTATATGCAAAATGATCTATGTGCAACGAATGATGGAATGATGGAGTTGGGTATTGGATAAGTGTATGAAAGTGGATGCAAGATGAGCTTGAAGAGTGCAACAATGGTGGATGCAAGAGCTTGAATGCTTGAATGTGTAGAGCTTGAATGCTAGAGTCAATTGTGTGAATGAATGAGAAATGAGACCAAAATCCTCTACTTTAGGGGAAAAGTCTAAAGAAATGGAGGGCTAGGATTTAGCCACCATGGACAAGATGAAGGGCTAAGATGAGTTGAGAACTCACAAGCCCTCACATCTTACCATGTGGTAATAAGGTGGAAAGGGGGAGTGTGTTGTGGAGGTACTTGAAAGTACCTTGGGATTGGGAGAAGATTTCCTTAAAAAAGTTATTGTCCCCATGTGGGAAGGATGTGACACATGAGGAATTTTAGAATTCCTCAATAATCCTCATGGGAAAGAGAGAAACCTTGGAGCACATGATTGGAGGGTACTTGGCAGTACTTTGGGGATAAGACAAGGTCTCCTCATAAAAAAGGTTTTTGTCCCCATGTGGGAGATGTGACACATGAGGAATTTTAGAATTCCTCAACAACCTGCATGGGGAAGAGGAGAGCCTTGGAGCAATAAATGTGAATTTTTAATTCACATGGGGAAGAAGTTGCCTTGGTTAAATGAATAAATCATTTATGATGGTTGACTTGGAGGCATGTCATAAATGGCATGAGGATTAGATTAAGGTTGTGCAAACAGATGATTAAGAAAGCTAATGAAGGATTAGAAACAAGTTGCAAGATATGGAGGATGTGACATTAATCCTGATTAAAGGTGTGCACATCTTAATCATGGATTAATTAAATTAATCCAAATTAAAGGGAGATTATGAAGGATGTGACAAGGAGAGAGAAAATAGGGAATTTAAAATTGATTTAAATTCAAAAGGCCAAATGAGTAAATTAAATAAATTGATGTATTTATTTAATTTAGAAAGGAAGGGGTGAAAGACAAAGTATTTAATTATTAAATTAAAAACTTTAGGAACCTTAGGAACCTTAGGAAAAGGGGAAATATTAATTAAATAAATCATTTAATTAATATCGATGGGGAATATGAAATAGACGAATAAAGGGGATGAATTTGACCATACGGGACTGGTCAAATTTGGATGTCTACAACATCTACCCAAAAAATAATGAAATTAGAGGAAGAGCTCTAGGAGCTTTAGGGAGCGTCCCCACAAGATAACAAATAGACCCAAATAGACCTTATTTTTCTTAGATGGTTTACATTTACGATCCTAGAGATCCTCTAGAAATAGGTGACATACTATTATTTTATTAAACATGTTGACTTTAAAAATTCCAAACTAAAGACACAAGTAGCTATCTTATAGACAAAAAAATGTTCACTTGGAGAAATCTAAAGTCAAAGTTTGTAAGATAGTAGAGGAACTACCAGCCTTTAAGAAACCATCTAAAATTTATAATATGCTTTTGAATGAATAGTTCCTTAGGTGGAAATTACTGTGAATTTCTAAAATAACCCCTTTCTAGTGGAGGCACTTAAACCTAGATCTTACATTCAAAATACTTATCAAAGAGACATTAGAAGCGTTAGGGTTCAATAAGTTTTTGTGATAGTATCTATTAAGATCAAAGAGGACATACATATTTCATTCTTGTCAAAGGATTATTCATTTCCTTCTTATTACTTCACTATGACTAATTCTTTTATAATATATTTCATAAGTACTTTAGGGTAAATGTTAATAGGATTATGTTATACCATTTAGCAATGTAGTGAATGAGTATAGTCACTATTATTTATAAGGTTCAATAATTGTTGCAAGCATCAAATTATTGGATAGTCATAAATTATATGTATATACATACACATTTATCAAATACCAAAATATATTTATCAACATATGAATCACATATATATAGAAAACATATTATATTTGATATAATTATATTTATCATATATATGAAACATATATACCAATCATTACTAAACTCTTAATTCATTTGTTTATTTCCATGTATTTACCTTTTGATCGGTTTCCATTATAAATTGTAATCATTTATTCTATAACAGAAATTACTCACCTATTATTTAAAATATAAAATGCTTACTTTCCCCATCCATTTGTAGATATATGTCTCTCCTTTAAGCTATCCTTCGATACCCCTCCTCTTACCTATGTTCTTGCTTTATACCTCCTCCATCCTCAGATAGTCGCGCCTTTTACAAAGGGTCATATCTTACTAACAACCCGATTCTATCACCCAGATCGACCTCTATAGCAATTAATAAATCAAGTCGGCTTGTTTTATTATTATACAGCTATAGAAGATCGCTACATTAAGGGGTATTGTAACTCTTAGTTGTTTTCTTCACTTGTATTTTATATCAATGTTTATTTTAAAATATATTAGTTTCATTTATATATATTTATAATATTTATTATATTATAATAGTAATATTATAATAATAATGTTAGGTTGTTAGTATTTATATTTATATATCTTTTATATTTTGATTTAATTGCATGGTATTTTTAATATTATTTATAGTGATCACAAAATATATTTATATATATATTTTGATGTTTATTTTAGTAATAACTATCATAATTGTATTATCTTTATAATATCATTTATAGCAATATTTGGATTTACATCTCATATATATATATATATAGATATTTATTTTATTTGCTAATATTTTATTATTATAATAATTGTTTAGGAATATCAATTGTTTGTATAATTTATATTATTATAATAATATTACTTGATGATAATTATAATAGTATTAAAATTGGTATTTATATTTTCAATGTTCATTCATATATCCATTTTATTTATTTATTAGTATTTCAATATTTCATATTTGGGGATCACAATTTCGGGGACATGATAGTCCTCCCCACCCAAGATTGCTTGTCCTCAAGCAATCACGATTCCAAACATCCTTACCACTTCTATAGTTACAGCTCCTCGTCTCAAGAAGCATTTAAACAAACAAAATTTTAATCAATCTGTTAAGCATAAAACCCCATGGAGTAATCTTGTTTGAAGACATATATGGAATGAAGCAAACACATGGAAAAAACTTAATGAAGCATAAATACACGTAGTATACACCAGAATGTATGTGGGTTACAAAGTATATCCATAATTACACACAAGTCGCGAGTTGCAAGATATACACATGAATACAAATAAGAGAGAGAAGGTATACACATGAATGTCATTCATGCAGCATACACATGATCGCATACACATTATAATGTAAGCCACAAAGCATTTGCTTGAAGGTACTTGTATACACATAAGTCAGCGTGCACTTGGATACACTTGAATGCATTGGGATACATAAGTCACACTTGAATACACTTGGGTATGAATCATTGTCATATAATATACTTGATAATGTACACATAAGACATGAAGCAAGCACTCAAGGCATGGATCATACACTTGAATACAAAAAATTTATATGTGCGGGTCTTGAATTGCTTTCGAATGCACATGAGGCATGAATCAAACAAAAACATGCATGAGAAGAGTATTCATGGAGTATTTAAATATGTTGAAAATATTTAAGACATAAGCAAACATCTGAATATACAGAAGAAGTGGAGCATATCATAAACTCACAAAATATATACATGGAGTGAACACACAGAGAATTTGTAAGACATTTGATGTAAGCAGTAGTACACAGCTTTATGGAGACATGGAATATACAAATAAGCATGAATCATTCACATGATAATAGATGATTACTCATAAGTCATAGAAATACACGTAGGGATACACGCAAGGCATTGTAATACACATTGGAAAGATCGTATACATGAATACACGTGATATATGTAGATCATAACACAAAGTACACACAGGCATTCAAACATGAGAACACATATCAATTAAGAAGTATACGAAGCACATGAAGTATTCATATTAGCACACATGAAGCATACATATAGGAATTATACACATAGAGAAAGAAGCAATTAGGCATGTAGCAATCAATGGTATATAATAGGTACACATATCATCACTCATGTTGAACACATACCATACATGGAGAAAATTGTCATACTTGAAACAATCACAAGGTAGGCACATAAGATATTGTAAGCGACAATCACATCAGAAATGAAGCTAGTAACATAAAAAGCATGAGAGAACATTGAAAGACACATAAGTCACATTACGAAGCTTGTTCAAGGTATTAAGAAGGCACTCATGTATGAAGAAAAAATCTTGACACACATAAAGCTTTCATGAAATAATCATGCGGAAGGCACATCAAATATATAACAAACACATAATCACTCACAAGATATGATACATACACCCAGGAATTACAAGTAAGGCATGTCAATACACTCGAAGAAGTGTACTTGTTCAATCAAAAGTATACACTCAAGAGAATAAAACATATATAACAAAAATATACACATGCAATAAACATGCTAAAGCACATTAGGCATAAAGCAAGTATGTAAGACATGAGGCACACTCATAAGATGTGAATCATATCTTTGAACACACGTAAGCAGTAAAGCATGGCACATAGGACATGAATAATTACATGGAGCATACACTAACATGGAACATAGACTTTAATACATAAGGCATGAAGTATTCATGAAGTATACACTTGAATTCAAAGTCACAAAGTATGCAAATACAAGGACATAGAGTATACACTTGAATATGTGTACAAGTGATAGAGTATACACTCGAATACAAACACATCACGAATTCAAATTCAAGTCATATAAATACAATCATAGAGTATACACTCAAATACAATTACACTCAAATGAATTATGCTATCAGACAATTGGGAAGGGGGATTCAATGCATCTCATACTACACTGTGGACTCGTCCACCATCCCAAGGTCATCAAGTATGCACATGAGTATGAATCAGACACACAAATACACGTAATACACAAGCATTCACATGAACATATGTTACGAAGCATACATATAAGTCACAAAGTAAACATTTGAATACACAAATTATCTCAAAGTATATACTTGAATACTTGTAAGGCACCATAGCATTGACCCAAACAACACCTTGTTGAAGTTATTGGTCTTCTCAATCATAGGTATGGTTGAATAGGATGGCTGCATTGGGATGCCCATAGAGTGCTCCCTCCAAGCCCAAGGGCAGATACAGTAGGCCCCCTTGGCCCACAATAGTAGACCACCAGTCATCACTGTGGGTGGAGTACTTGGGTGAGTCTTTAGTATATATTATCCCTTCTACAACTCCTATTTCCCCATCTCCTACTATGATGGAGAGTTTCTCAAGTTGATCCAACCATGCGATCGTTTGGAGGAAGGATTTCCATAGGAGGCCCATGGATACTCTCTTTAAGCCCAAGAGCAGATATGGCAAGCCCTCTTGGCCCAACAATGGTAGACCGCCAGTCATCATTATGGGTGGAGTACTTAGAGGAGAAATCTAGCACTTGCTCAACCTATCGGTTCCATCCCTCAACCAAATACATGATTGTTTGAAGATACAAACAGTTGCATCTAATGATTATCATATTAACAAGTTACCCACAATTACACCATGCTATGGGGATTCATGAATTTATCCAGTTATTAAGACTTCAATGCAAATAATCCATTTACCATATGAATGTATATGCAACAGTCTATTATGCTATTCAATGTTTATATTTATTTGTTATCAATTATCAAATATTAATAACTACATTAATATATTTATCAATATCAATTTTTAATATATTTATCAATCGTTAATATTCGCATTCATAGCATATTTAACAAATATAATTTTCTAATTATATAAAGGTACTTATGATTGCTGATGAGAGCACTCACCTGATACCTACCACTTTGCTCTGTAGAAACCTCTCTTATTTTCTAGTTTTGATGTCGTCTTCTTATTCTATGTTTCAATAGGATGATAGAACATAGTTGTCTTCAATATTGTCGAGAATGCAAAGATGTAATTAGCTTTTATTTTCTTTCCTTCCATGGTCGTTTTATATGGTCACACACACATTAATTATGATGGAGTATATCATCATAACATCATTATTTGTCCCATCCAAATAACATATTAGAAATACTATAATAGTGACATGCATCCCTCAAAATGATGATAATAAATAATATCATTTAGACAAATATTATTATGTATAAATTGTATTCATCAACCACCTATAATATATTTATCAGTCATCATATATATTTATCAATCATATTTAGATATGTCTATTAACCACCAATTGGTATTTAAATTCCCTATTTATTTGCCAAAATAATATCACTGTTCTTATTCAAAATCTCTCAATTTACATATATAATGTGAATGCTTGGTCTAGACTTGCTCCAACATGAACAAACAATCAAACATTAGCCCATAAACAAATCTAAACTATCATTCCCCATGAGATTCATTCAAACACAAAAACAAGGAAAATAAAGCAAAGTAATCAAATGAAAGTTAATTAAATCCTATTCTAATGCTCAAACCAACATCCTATGGGGGAATTGGTGTTTCTTTGATGTGGAAAGAAGCCCTTTCCCAATTCCTTGATAAGCTTGATGATGATTGATTGATCCTTGATGGAGAATGACAATAACCTTGCTATGATTGATGAAATATCATGCTAACATGGATGAAATGTGGATGAAAATGGATGCCTTCAATTCAAAATGACTATAATAACCTTGCCTAAACTTGTGAATGACAATGGATTGAAATGAGCATAATGATCTTACATGGATTGTGGATGCTAAATCAAATAGAGGAGGCCTCTATTTATAATGGAGAAGGATGGAGAAATGAGAAATAGGGAGAAATGTGGGATTAAACTTGACCCAATGGCATTGTGCCACTTGTCAACATGCTATTGAAGAGAGGTGGAGCACATTTTGAACAATGTGCAAATTAATGCATATAGGTGGAGTTTGAATTTGAAGACATGACTTGCACAAGAGGGGATGCAAGTGAAGTTAATGCCAAGTTGGTTCAAGAAAAAGGACATGTAAGAGACTTAAATGCCATGTTGGAGGACAAAAGTCCTTTGGGAGAGATTTCAAATTGATGGTGTAGACACCTAATTTTGGACACTTAATTTATCCAAATTTATCCCCTTTCGTCTAAACATCTTGTTATTTGCATTAATTAAGTAATATTACTATTATTTAATTAATATTGTTAATTCTATCAAATCCCTAAGGTATTTAGTTAATAATTAAATACCTTATCTCTTTAATCCCCCTTTCATCAAATGAATTAAATAAATATGACATTTATTTAATTCCTCACATGTCACATCACTTTTCCTTAATCTTAATCAACTTCTTAATCTCTTCATTAGGGATGTGCACATGTCTAATCCTTGATTAAGATGTGTCACATCTTCCAACTTTTACAAGTTGGCTTCTAATCCTCATTATCATCTAATTATCTTCTAATTACTGATTAGTTAGGCCTAATTATACCTTGGTCAACTCTCCCCATCTCCCAAGGAATTTTTAATTCCTTTTTATTCATCCAAGACTCCTCTCTTCCCCATGTGAATTTTTAATTCACTTTTATTCCTCCTAGAATCCCCTTTTCCCATGCATCTTTTAGAATCTTTGACTTGTCACATCAAGTCACATGTGGACAAGTGCTTCCATTTTTGGAACTTTGTCTTGTCCATGGGATTCTTCCAAGAATTCACATTTATTCATCCAAGATTCTTCTCATCTCCCAATGTATTTCCAAGGTACATGTCCTTCTTACACATCACTTGTCCTTATTCCACCTCACTTACACATCATCACATCCTTGGCCATAGTATTCCAAATGTCAAGATGTGAGGGCTTGTGAGTCCCCAACTCACCATAACCCTTCATGTTGGCCTTGGTGGCTCAATCTCAACCATTGAATTCTCTAGAGAATTCAAATTCCTCTATAAATACCCCCTCCTCTAAGGCATTTTTAACACTTAGTCATTTGAGCAACCTTATGTTGTCATTTTGTGCACTCATTTTATAAGTATTTTCTCTCATCTAGCCATCCATTTTAGCCATTTGTATTTGCATCCCACCATATAGTTAATCTTGCATTTAGCTACATCAATAGCCATTTAAGGAGCATACAAAGCAATCCAAACCAAGGGCCAATGAAGGAATTTCAACAACAAAGAAGGTATAATCGTCTTACAATCTTCATTTTAGCTTATTTCTTTGCTTTATCATTCCTTAGGCTAATCTTTTTGAGGTGTTATTTGAGTTTCTCCATTGCATTTTAGTTGTTTTGAATAATTTAGAATAGGTAAAACTCGAGGATATCACATTTTTGGCACGCTCAGTGGGACCCACAAGTGGGTTCCTCTATTTTACGTTTTTTGTTGTTGAGATTGTTTGTAGAAACAAGTCACGTAGAGAGGCGACTACACCTCCTATTCACTGTAGAAAAGCGATTACGCCCTCTGTTTCACTGCAGAAAGGCAATTACGCCCTCTGTTTCATTGTAGAAAGGTGATTACGCCCTCTGTTTTACTACAAAAGGGTGACTTCGCCCCTAATTAAATTTTGTTTTCTAAAATTTTACTGCAGAAGGGCGACTACGCCCTGGTTTGAATTTTGTTTGCTTACCTTCCGTTGTAGAAGTTCAACTATGCCCTCCTACTGCTGCAAAAGTTCAACTACACCCTCTTGTTGCTGCAGAAGTTCAACTGCACCCTCCTACTACTACAAAAGTTCAATTGTGCCCTCTTGTTGCTGTAGAAGTTCAAATGCACCCTCCTGCTACTGCAGAAGTTCAATTGTGCCCTCTTGTTGCTGCAAAATTTCAACTACGCCCTTTTGTTTGTTGTAGAAGTTCAACTGTACCCTCTTGTTTGTTGCAGAAGTTCAACTACGCCCTCCTGTTTACTGCAATGGGGCAGATACGCTCCAAAACAACACAGTTTGAAAGGTAAAACAACCATTTTAGCTTTGTTTTTGCTCCCATTTTTTTTTGTTTTCAGATCTTAACCCCCTAACATTATTCTTTGCAAGGATATTGGTGTTTTTGCTAACATTTCATAGCATCTTCTTGTGTAATTGGCAAAGAAAGAAGGATAAAACAACTAACATTTGCTTGCAGGACCTTCTGTTTATATAGATTTCCAAAGCTATCCTTGTTGTTTTTCATTAATCTAGGAACATAGTTTAATTAGGGGAGGTAATATCCATTGTTTGTTGTGTCTGTCTTTTTGGTGTTACCCAAAGGGGGCATTAGTTTGTTTTCACTTTCCCCTTGCACTTCGTGTGAGCTTGGGGAATAGTTGGAAACGATTAGTGTCTTCTTTTTAGTGGGATTTGCTTGGAGATTTCATCACCCCAATGGATGATCCCAACCACGTGTACCGACAGGGTATACAAAGGGGGGAGAGCGAAAGTTGTACCTCAATCCAGTCGCGTTGTAATTGGTGGAGCGTCGAAGCTAAGGTGATACCTAGATAGACGTGAAGAGTTGGTCTAAGCCCTTCAGTATCTCGTTGGGGTTCCCGACTCACACTTGTGACAGGTTGGTGTTCATGGTTGTGCCTCATGTACCGAGAGTATATTGAGGACTCCCTAGACACCTTATACATCCTAGATTAAGACCTTTATTGACCATACCCTTAATACTAATCGTAGGATTGTGCTTGTTTGAAAGTGCTTTTTTTTATGAGAAACCAGTAAAAAAATTGACAAATTGGCCTTATTGTTGTCATTTTAAGTCCTTGCCATAGTCATTTCTCATCAATACCAAATCCCTGTTCACTGCAATGGGGCGAATTTTCCCTCCTGTTTGCTGTAGTGGGGCAAATTTTCCCTCCTAAACAGTCAAAATCGCCCCGTTTAGCTCCGTTTAACCTCTAAACCATCATTTAATCATTCCAAACCTCTGTTTAATCATTATGAACCTCCATTTTTTCATTCTAAACCTTTGAAACCCCTGTTTGATCATTCTAAACCTCCATTTTATCATTCCAAACCTCTGTTGAGCCTCCAAAACCTTCGTTTAATCATCCAAAATCTTCATTGGTCATCCCAAGCATCCATACATTTATTCTCTCAAACTGCCCACTTGTTTTGAATTTTTCGGCAACTCATTTAGAAAGCACATATCATCACCTATTGAGCTCGATTCACCAAAATCTTACCATTTGTATCACCTAATCCATATCACATAAACACCACCCATCATCAAATCACCTTAACCTCGTGTTAAAAGTTGTTACCCCAAATTGACCTTAGCGCTTGAATTTGATTGTCATCCTTCACAACAATCATCAAATTTGACCCAAATCAATTTACTTCCATCTTGAGGTGAATTCGGTGTCATAAGTTATCATCCTCGGCCCAAATCAATCCATTTCTATCTTGAGGTGGATTCGATGCTGTGATCATCCATTGGATCAATCAATGCTCTAGGTCATAAGGGTGATGTTTTTTGACTGGATTTAGGGTCCCTCACATCTTCCATCATCCAATCGCACCTATCCAATCACTCAATCTATTTTATCCAATCATCCAATCAAACCAATCACATTTATCCAATTATCTAATCGATCCAATCACATCCATTCAATCAACCCAATCCAATCTATCTTAACAATCCAATCGAAATCCGATCCAATAAAAATCCAATCTAATCTACCCAATCAAAATCCAATCTCAACCAATCAAAATCCAATCTCAACCAATCAAAATCCAATCTCATCCAATCAAAATCAAATCGTTCATCAAGGACATCTTTATAATCCGCCCATAGCACATTTGCATGCCCGTTCAAACTAGGTCACAAGCCAAGAAGCAAATGGCACAACAAGGTCAAAATTCCCAAGTGAATATGTCTAAGATCTTAATAACAATGTAAATCCTACAAATGGTACAAATGTCTCTCAAGATCCTAACAATGGAGTGAACATCCCCCAAGACCCTCATAATGGCACTTCATCACACTCCAACACCGAAAATCAGAACAACTCACCACATGGTGAAGAGAGTATGGCTAATCAACCCGAACTCACGCTTGAGGAACATTTCAGTAATCCCGCCAATGTGCAAATGACTGACCGCCTATTCGAAAAACATATGGAAGAAATCTTGGCCCACCTAATTGAAAAAGGTGTCAAACCTCCATCAGATGTTGACTTATCCAAATATAGGAGTTTCACATCTAATATACCCCAAGGTTCACAAAACGCACCAGATGGTTCATACATCCCCAATGTTCATCCAGTAGAGAGTTGGCATCAACTTAAATTTGGAAACGTCGTTCTTTATCATGTTAACCACCCCCCACATGCTACAATCTCAGTCATGGGGGATCCTCAAGTGTCTAATCCCAATAATCCTTTCACCTTTGCTATGCCGCAAAAATTTCCACAACCTTCGCCACTAATGCTAACAACACCACCCCTTTCGAGTCAACCTCCCGTCAACGCTGGGGGCAACCCTTTTACCGCATTGTCTCCACCTCTTGGGACCACAAATCTACCACTGCTTTCGTATACATCTCAACAGCCTCCTCAATCTAACCTACCACCTCAATTACCTCCATAAGGTACATCTCAACCAAATGTTTTGGTTGGTACCCAACAACCTCCTTTACAGAACGCATCTACGTTATCTCAACCACCTCATCAGCAACAACCCCCACATAATGCTTTAGTTTCTTCACAACAACCACCATACCAATCACAAGGCAATCCATCCCGACCTCTCGCCTAGACCATATCCCAGTTCCTCGCATCCATTTTATGTCCACAAGCTCAACCACAACACAACATCCCATCTCGGCCCATGCAACAATCGACGTCACACCAACAACCTCCTCAACATTATTACTATCATAAACAACAACAGTTCCAACAACAACCACCCTATGTGGCCTCCCAACAATCACAATAGTACATTCAATACCAACAAACCAATCCGCAATATCACATTCAAGCTCCTTAGCATTCTGTCACTCATTCTTATCAAACAAATTTGTACTATACCTTATGTTGTCATTTTGTGCACTCATTTTATAAGCATTTTCTCTCATCTAGCCATCCATTTTAGCCATTTGCATTTGCATCCCACCATATAGTTAATCTTGCATTTAGCTACATCAATAGCCATCTAAGGAGAATACAAAACAATCCAAACCAAGGGCCAACCAAAGAATTTCAACAACAAAGAAGGTATAATCGTCTTACAATCTTCATTTTAGATTATTTCTTTGCTTTATCATTCCTTAGGCTAATCTTTTTGAGGTGTTATTTGTGTTTTTCCATTGCATTTTAGTTGTTTTGCATCATTTAGAATAGGTAAAACTCGAGGATATCACAGATGGAATATTCCAAAGAGATGCCATATTTGAATAGAAATAGAGGAATTAATAAATCAAATAAATTGATTTATGTGCAAGTTGCAAAAGCTAGAGGATTTGAGGATTAGTGTTAGAGTTAATTAGGATTTAATTAACTTAGATGGAGATTAGTTGATATGACATTTGATTTAGATTTTTAGGTTTATTTAAATCAAATGAGAGGAATACTGAACATTAGTAATTTAATTAAATAAAGTTTGATTTATTCAATTAAATGAAGAACATTAGATTTAAATCAAATAAAGGTTAATTTATTCAATTTAAAGAAGATGACATTAGGATTTAATTAAATAAAGTTGATCTAATTAAAAGAGGAACACTAGAATTTAATTAAAAAAAGTTGATTTATTTAATTAAAAGAGGGATATGGAGAAATTTAATGAATTTAATTAAATAAAGATTATTCAATTAAATGGTTAGTATGGATGTGATTAAGGAAGAATCGGTGTTAGTGAATCAAGATCGAGTGCATGATATCAATCAGGATATTTTGAGTGTCTACATATCTTAATAACTATGATGAATGCCAACAACAAAGTAATTATATCCAATGGTTACATGACATACTTGATCTGCATAATCATAATGTGTTCCTATATGGTATAGAGTATACCTTTTTCTTTGGTCAGTTTGCATACACTATTTTCACATGATGGCAGGAAAGTTGCTCTGATACCACTTGTAATGACCCCTTTCCTACTGGAGGCACTTAAACCTGGATCTTACATTCAAAATATTTCTCAAAGAGACATTAGAAGCATTAGGGTTCAATAAATTTCCGTTATAGTGCATATTAAGATCAAAGATGACATAAATATTTCATTCTTGTCAAAGGATTATTCATTTCCTTTTTATTACTTCGCTATGACTGATTATTCTATAATATATTTCATAAGTACATTAGGGTAAATGTTAATAGGATTCTATTATACCATTTAGCAACATAGTGAATGAATAGAGTCACTATTATTTATAAGGTTCAATAATTCTTGCAAGCATCATTATTGGATAGTCATAAATTATATGTATATACTGTAAGAGTTGTTGATGAACTCGAGCACCCAGGATCACCTGCAAAACCAATATAAACCTTCCACATGAGAGCAGCAAGAGATAAAATGCAAGAATATAGTGCAATAACAAAATGATGTTATTATCACACACTAAATGATACAATATGCCTCAACTCTCCTTTGAATTGATTGAGTTAATATGAACTCATCTTGACTAGATAGGAGGGAGAGGTGAGTGTTGATTATATAGCACAATATGGGCAAATAATTCCAAGAGGGGTAATAAATCCCAAATAACCAAATTAGGTGGGAGTTATGCCTACTTGGAAAATGCCAAATAGGTGGCATAACCTACTCAGAAAGAGACAAATGAGTGGTTTTGTGAGGTGGCATATAAAGCCAAAAGAGATTGTGAAACTCAACCACCTAAGTGTGAGTGGGAGCAACACATGTAACCGATGGATTACGCCATGTGTCCTCACATAAACCACATCTCCTATAACCTAAGGTATGCTTAATAATGTGTAGGAAAAATATTAAAAAACCTACACTAACACCCCCCCTTAAGCATAGCTTAGGTGGGTGAGAAGACACAAATATGCAAATATGGGTCCCGGCTACTAGGCCATGTTAGGTACCCATGTACAAAATACTTTCTCACAAATGAAGTAAAGGAGAAAACCTAGTGGGACAAAACTCCTCCCCAAAAGAGAGAAAAGAAAACAAGTTTCCCAACACAAGAAGAATCCCATGCAATGAAGAAGTCCCCTCCAAAATAGAAAGGATAGGAAAGACCATGTAGTCTTCCCCAAAGTAGTCAACTATGCCAATGGTTGAAGCTCGAAACTGAATGTAGAACATGGTCCACGATCGTTGAACAATGTTCCTCCCCTTAAAAAGAAACAAAACCAAAGGTGTATGAAGAATGTCTTCCCATTCCTGAAATGAATACGAGGGAAGAAAGCTCAAAATGTATGAAGTCTTTGAAAACTGCTCATCTGTCTCCACATCGATGTTGAAAGTTGCCACCACCAACTCGAGTGTTATAGGCCACACTGATGAAGATGACAATCCAAAACCTAGTAGAGATGTGTGTAGAACAAAATCCAAAGACTCAACTACCTCCTCTGAAAACAAAGATGCCTCCTCCAAATGTTGCTCAAAAGTATCCACACTCATGTCAAACTATGATGAATGATCATGCGGAGAATGAACAAGAGGATCCACACGTTCCTCCATAACAACTGAAGAAGAATCAACTTCATCAAAGAGAAGATGGATGTCATGAATAGTGTCTCCCAAGTCTGAAATATGAGACTCTATGAACAAACCTGCAATGTCTATCAAGTAGTCATCCCAAGCAACAATATCTGGAAGACAATGTCGATCCTGTTGCACTGAATCACAAGTAGCCATGAATGTAACACAAGTATCCTCAGAAGCAACAGTAGATAGAGGAGAAGGAATGCAAGGCTCAATAACTGGATCTAATGTGAGAATACCAAGATTCAAATAGCCAAAATTCTCCTCAAAATCAAATGTCACACAAGGAGTGTGATCAATAGCCAAAGGATCAGAACCGTCATCAGGTGCAAAGTCTGAAAAGGTATACAACCAAGATTCATTATCAACTATCCCAGTAGCAATTATCTCTGTGCTCTCCAAATCTCTGATGATAACTGAATCAGGTGTGAATTCCACAGTCTTGCCTGCTCCACCATGAGTGATCTGATAGATGGAAAGAAGATTGTTTGTCAAGTGAGGTACACACAAAACATCATTGAAGGTGCCATCCCCAATATCAACAAAACCCTTCCCAATTACACTCATGTAAGTGTTGTTGCCCATCAGAATAGGTGGCATAGCACAAGACTCAAAAGAAGAGAACATAGACTGTGAAGAAGCCATATGATGAGAAGCTCCAGAATCTAGGAGCCATTTCCCTGATTCATGACTTGTAGAAGCACAAAGAGCTTTACCTTTATTTTTCTTAGACTCAGAAGCAAATTCTACATGACCTTTATCCTTACTAGATCTTGACTGTTTGGAATGTGAAGAAGAAGAAGTAGACTCAAACATTCTAGAAGGTAGATCAATGTTGTTCTTCTTAAGAAGATGCTTTAGTTCATTAATATCCTTCTTATAACAAGAATGTTCTTCATGTCCAATCCTCTTGCAATATGAACAAGTAGACTTCTCCTTCTTAGATGAGTCCTCCCTTGTAGAGGATTTGTGTTGTGCTTGATTTGTGTGTGGATTTTTTTTAGATTTCTTTTGTTTCTTGTCAGATTGTCCTAACTCTTTCTGTCCCTTAGGCTGACTAGCCAACAAGGCTTGATTCTGTGATGGCTTTATGAGACCCATAGAAAGAAGCTTTTGTTGTTTATGCATTAAAATCTTAGAAAAAGATGCAAATGAAGGCATAGTGTATGCAGATCCCATAGTCAGTCTATGAGTATGAAAGCTAGAAACAAAAGCTGCAAATTCAGGACCAAGTTTATTCAGTGTATTATAGATTAACTGAATGTCCTTTTTATCAATACCACAAGCTTTAAATTGTGCTCTCAGATCATTGACCTTAGTAATATAATCATGGATGTTGCCAAAGTTTTTTGGATCAAGGCTCATCAATTCATTTTCAATCTGATAGCCTTTGACTTCATCTGTTGTACCATACAAAGATTTTAAATTTTTCTAAGCATCATGTGAATTTGTACAAGATTCAATCTGAAACATAAGATCAAGGGAAACAAAGCTACGAAGACATCCAAGAGCTTTTGTATGTTCAAGCATCCATTTTATCTTTTCCTTATCATCTTCAGGTTCAGCTACCTTGTTTTCAACATATGGAGTATACCCAAGTTGCATTAAGGCAATCCATGCATGTTGATGCCATGTTGCATAATTATAAGGTGTTAGCAAAGAAACCTTATAATGATCCACGTGTGAAGGAAAAGAAAAGCACAAGTGAATAGATCAAAAAACACACACACACAAAGAGAGAACCCCCCTTTTTCACTCAATCAAGAATCCCCCCCAACAAAAAATAATTTGGCACTTTATAAATCAGTGAGTTTACAATGGTGGAGTTGTTTTCCAGAGTTTTACAAATGTCTAAAATAGACCCAAATACTGAAAGTACAATAAAATCTCATAATTAGAACCTCAAAATAACACCAATGTGTAGTGCTCAAAAAAATATTCACTTTCAAAAAAAGAATCACCTCAATACGAGGTTGTATGTGAAAGTTACAACAATTTGAAGTTAAAAAAATGAGAACTGTCCTTCAGATCTGTTGATATAACTGATTTTTTGGAAATTTCGGATCACTTGAGAAAAAATGGATCACACCACTACAAATCCTGTGAAATTCTACCCCAAATCAAAAAAAAATTCTCTGAAAAAAGAGCTTGTATGACTGAATTATGGCCCTCCAAAGATTGACTGCAAAATCAAAAATGCAATTGGAGAGGGGGTCTGCAGAAAAGTTCTAATTTAGATTCTGCAAAATATGTAATCTGTATGCATAAAATAGCAATGACCCAGATGGTTTTTTTCTACTACAAACAAAACCCAGGTGGCAGATTTTCTTTAAAATATACATAAAATATGGATGTAGCGTAAAAAAAATATCTTTAGCAACATAAAACGACCCCAACAACGAAAAAACAGCATTAAAAGGTAGAATCACCTACTTAAGATAAGAAAAGGCATGTTGCAACCTGCAATATTGATTAAACACTCACAAATCTCTCAAATTTGAGAAGGGGCTTGCAGATCTGATGCTCTGATACCATGTAAGAGTTGTTGATGAACTTGAGCACCCAGGATCACCTGCAAAACCAAGATAAACCTTCCACACAAGATCAACAAGAGATAAAATACATGAATATAGTGCAATAACAAAATGATGTTATTATCACACACTAAATGATACAATATGCCTCAACTCTCCTTTGAATTGATTGAGTTAATATGAACTCATCTTGACTAGATAGGAGGGAGAGGTGAGTGCTGATTATATAGCATAATATGGGTAAATAATTCCAATAGGGGTAATAACTCCTAAATAACCAAATTAGGTGGGAGTTATGCCTACTTGAAAAATGCCAAATAGGTGGCATAACCTACTCAGAAAGAGACAAATGAGTGGTTTTGTGAGGTGGCATATAAGGCCAAAAGAGGGTGTGAAACTCAACCACCTAAGTGTGAGTGGGAGCAACACATGTAATCGATGGATTACGCCATGTGTCCTCACATAAACCACATTTCCTATAACCTAAGGTATGCTTAATAATGTGTAGGAAAAATATTAAAAAACTTACACTAACATATACATACACATTTATCAAATACCAAAATATATTTATCAACATATGTGTGATAGGGTGGATTTACTTGCTAAAATACGAACAACAAACAAAAGAGTGCAAATAACAACTAAAGACACCCTACACCTCGAGATTAGCCTAAAGATTTATTGAGCAAAACAAAAGGAAACTTTCACCTTGTTGAGTTCCCCTTTGGTTGGCCCTTCGATCTTCGATGTTGTATGCTCCTTAGATGGAAAGAGATGCAAGCTTATAGATGGGATGAGGATGGAAAATGAATGAAAATGGATGCAAATGTGAGAAATTGGCTAAGTATGGCTCAAATTTTTTTTTTGCAAAAGTTTGGCTAGCATGAATGATCTCCCCCAAAATGTGAGAAAAAAGGGGGTATTTATAAAGATTTTAGAATTATATAGGGAAATGGATGGCTGGGATTGAGCCACCAAGATCAAGATGTAGGGCTAATGTGAATTGATAACTCACAAGCCCTTACATCTTGACATGTGGCATGTGAAGTGGCTTGAAAAGAGGGATGTGGACATGAGTTGGAAGGAGAGTACATGACATAAAGGTAGTACATAGTACCTTGGGATTGAGACAAAATCTCCTCATAAAAGAGGTCCTTGTCCCCATGTGGGTGAGAGGACATGTGAGAAATTAAAAATTCCTCAAATATCCTCATGGGGATGAGAAAAGAAATTTTTAATTCCAAGGAATGCATTGAGGGATTAAATGTGAATTAAAAATTTACATGGGGAAATATGTGCCTTCTCCAAAAAAAAAAAAACATTTAATAAGGTTGATTTATGACATATTCCATAAATGACATGGAGATTAGGTTGTCCTAATTAAGTGATTAAGGTTGTGCAAGTACTTGATTAGACAAATTAATTATGATTAGAAGAGGGTTAAATTTCACATGTGACTTGATGTGACAAGTCAAAGATCACATGGGGAAGAGAAAAATAATTTTAATATTCATTGGAAGGATAAAAGAAATTAAAAATTCTTTGAAAGGTTGATTAGGCTAGTTAATAAAGGATTAGAGGAGGGTTGGGTGGCTAAGAGAGATTAGAGGCCAATTTGCAAAAGTTGGAGGATGTGACATATTCTAATCAAGGATTAGGCATGTGCACATCCCTAATGATGAGATTAGAAGATGGATTAAGATTAGATAAAAATGATGGAGGATGTGGCATATGAAGAATTAAATAAATGTCATATTTATTTAATTCATTTGATGAAAATGAGGATTAAAAAGATAAGGTATTTATTTATTAATTAAATACCTTAGGGATTTGGCAGAATTAAATAATAGTGATATTATTTAATTAATGCAAATAAGGGATGCTTAGATGAAAGGGGATAAATTTGGATAAATTAAGTGTCCAAATTTAGGTGTCTATAATATGAATCACATATATATAGAAAACATATTATATTTGATATAATTATATTTATCATATATATTAAACATATATACCAATCATTACTACACTCTTAATTCATTCATTTATTTCTATGCATTTACCTTTTGGCCAGTTTCCATTATAAATTGTAATCATTTATTCTATAAAAAAATTACTTATCTATTATTTAAAATATAACATACTTACCATACCAGCTGCTGAATGGTCTACAGGTATTTCTCATTATTTATTTCCTTACGCCTCTTCATTCTTTCCACATGCTTCGAGGAGACTCTATTTCCAATGGCTCATAGAGGACAGTTTGAATAAATAATATGTTGTTCATATTAATCTATTCCCAATCACTTCCACAATCTGTAGATCGTACCTTGTAGATCTACCTCTTACGTCTTTGCAGATGTATATGACTTCTTTGTCAGGCTTTATTCTTTATTCTATTCATGATTCACTCCCTTCCTATTAGCATAGTCGCCACTTACTTATAAAGTGCTGCCTTATGGAGAATAACAGTTCGCTGCCTTTGTAAGATGCTTCCTCCGCTCCTCTCATTTTATTGCTATCAAGCACTGTCCTTGCCTTTATCTATCGCTGTCTTCATTTGATATGGTGTGCTTCTCTTGTACATAGTGATTACCTTCTATTTCTCATTCCCCATCCATTTGCAGATATGTGTCTCTCCTTTAAGCTATCCTTTGATACCCCTCCTCTTACCTATGTTCTTGCTTTATACCTCCTTCATCCTCATATAGTCGCGCCTCTTACGAAGGGTCATATCTTACTAACAACCCGATTCTATCACCTAGATTGGCCCCTATAGCAATTAATAAATCAAGTCGGCTTGTTTTATTACTATACATCTATAGAATATCATTGCATTAAGGGGTATTGTAACTCTTAGTTATTTTCTTCACTTGTATTTTATATCAATGTTTATTTTAAAATATATTAGTTTCATTTATATATATTTATAATATTTATTATATTATAATAGTAATATTATAATAATAATGTTAGGTTGTTAGTATTTATATTTATATATCTTTAATATTTTGATAATTGCATGGTGTTTATAATATTATTTATAGTGATTGCAAAATGTATTTATATATATATATATATATATATATATATATATATATATATATATATATATATATATATATATATATATATATATATATATATATATATATATTTTGATGTTTATTTTAGTGATAATTACTATAATTGTATTATCTTTATAATATCATTTATAGCAATATTTAGATTTACCTCTCATATATATTGATATTTATTTTATTTGCTAATATTTTATTATTATAATATTTGTTTAGGAATATCAATTGTTTGTATAATTTATATTATTATTATAGTATTACTTGATGATAATTATAATAGTATTAAAATTGGTATTTATATTTTCAATGTTCATTCAGATATCCATTTTATTTATTTATTAGTATTTCAATATTTGATATTTGGGGATCAAAATTTCGGGGGACATGACAATTTCTAGAAGTCTTCCTTATAATTTCGATGATGTGAAACTTTTGGAGGGATTCAAAATTAGTCATTTAGAGAAAAAAAAATTAGTATGTGAACTCTTGACACATAATTTGTTATTGAGGGGTTGTACAACATTTTTTGTAAATATTTTTGTGGGTGAAGTGCAAATAAGGTAATTCATTTCTATATTGCATAATCAAGTTCCTTGACATGAATGGACTAAGGCACACCTTAATGTTGAAAAAATAGCAGGCCTTCTTATGAGGCATCATAACTCCCAACCAACTACCTTCTGAGATTTTTTCTTGATAACTACTAACTTTATGAATCTATGAAGGAAAAGTATGCCGAAAGTCTAAGAATTTCATTTGAGACACATTATGAAGTAATTAAAAAAATAGTTAAACCTTTGTTTGCAACCTGTGAGGAATGATATATCTCTCCACACAATATACTTTAGTCATTCTAGAGAGAAAAATCATTGGCTAAGATGATTTATGCCTACCAACAAAGGTGGGTTGGAATGCACTTTAGGCCTTCACTACTTCTCTTACATCTAAACCTTATACATTTGGTAGCTAAATAGTTTGATTGAGACTTTTAAAAATGGGAAGCAAAAGTACACAAAAATAGATGGTTTATGGATGATGGTAAAGAAAGTGGGTCCACTTGGTTCAAAATCTATCTATAGTTATAGTGAGAAATTGAAGGAGTATAATAAAAAGTGTGATGCAAACAAACAAAATACACCTTCTTCATCATGGTTTGTAAGAGAACCTACAAAATCATAGGTTTGGAAAAAAAATGATGAGGGTAAATTCATTCTTCTTAATTACCCATTGTAGACACTAAAAATTGTTCTAAGGCCTGCGACTCTTATTTTCTCCACTATTTCCCCTTTCATTCTTTATAATTAAATAATTTTAATTATTTAATTATTTTCTAATGTCACAAGTCTTCTATTAATTAAATAATTTTAATTATTTAATTAATTCATTTCTATATTTTTTTCTTCTTGATTAATTAAATAAATTTTACGTCACCTCCATTAAATTAAATAATTAGCCTTCTTGAATAATTATTTAATTATTCATTAGCCTTTTCTCTTCTAAATTATTATTTTTTATTTACTTAATTTGGTTCACTATCTTGAATTTTGAATTAAATCATTATTTAATTCAAAATGATTCCTTCTTTGTCACGTTCTTCTATAATTAGATAATATTTTTATTTAATTATTCATTGGCCACCTAAATTAAATAATTTTTATTATTTAATTTCTCCTATCACCTTTTTATCCGTGCCAATCTTATCTTCCACATCAAATCTTATCTTTTGACATCTCATTTAATATTGGCCCTTGATTGAATTATCCCATAATTCAATCTCAACCCTTCATCCTTATCATTTGCCCTAATTTTTCCCTAACCCTAGTCCATACCACAACTTTCAATCTCGAGCATTGATTAAGACATCTTATTGGTATCCAATCTCAACCATTTATTCAAATTTCTCTTTTCTATAAAAGACCTTGCCTTGTCATTTTCATTATCTACACATATTATGCAAGTTCATGATGCTAGTGTGAGACAACAATCTTCAATATTTTGCTAGTCACTTGTCATAGGCTCATTATCGCACACTCAAATATGAGGGCAATTATCATATTCAAGCAAAATGGAGAAGTGCAATGGAGGTGAATCAATGGTGGCATGGAGATTTAGTAATATTGTTTTATGCTTTATGTCTTTATGCTCATTTGTGCTTCATTGTTTATTAGGGTTTGATTTATATGCTTTATTCCATTAACTTTAATATTTTAGCTCTAATTACACCCATGTCATCAACTTCCTTATTGTCATGATGTCTTTTTTCTACTTGTCTATCACCTACATGTTTCCTTCATGAATGTTGGTGTTTTTGTTAGTTTAGTCGTGTCTGATAAGTATATTTGTGTGTGCATGTGTGTTGCATCACCCAATTGTGTTGTATTTATTAAAGTTCAAAAAAATTATTACTTGTATTTTCACCCATTTTGTTAGTAAAATTTAGGCTTACATAAAGCATAGAAGAACAAAAATTATATGTGCTAGCACACATACAAAAAAAAGAGCAAAGTTTTGCCATCATTTTTAAGGGAGTTAATAATTAAACACCAAAAAAGAACTTAAAAACCATCCCTCATCTTTATTTTGGGTATTGATCAAAGCAAAATAAATTACAAGAATAAGCTACCCGAAGTAGGAGAGAAACATTAGCCTATACAAAAATTTTACATCAATAAACTAGGAACAACACAACGTACAAAAATAAAATTTAAGAAGTGTTTGCTCATTTCCTTCACTCCCTGAAATATTCTCTCTTATGATAATTTTCTCCTTTCACAAAGATTAATAACTTCTAATAAGATGAGATGTCTAAGAATAAGCAAATTCTCAACGAGAGCCACTTTCTTGATGTATTCATACTTAAATGCCTACACTATACTCTTTAATCCTCAATATAATTGATCATTTTATTTTCCTAAAAAGAAGCTTATAAATAACAAAGTTTTAAAGCCATTCTCTTTGATCCCTACTTTTATGAAGCCGGTACGCTCAAACGGACAATCTTTGCCTCCTAGCTTAAATCCACAGCCTGGTTAGGCTGAGCACAATACACGTCTTCAACAATGGCACTGAGTTTTTCTGCTTCCAAAACATCCAACTGTTTTTATAACCAGCGAAATGGAAAATCACAAAACCCCAATGCTCCCCCGCTGAAAATCACTGGTAAAATGTTTTATTAAAGACTAATTTCATTTCAAACCTCTAAGGAATGTGATGGGTATTGATGATTACAATCATTTTTAAACACTTTAAACACTAATCCGTTAAGTATTTATATCTGGTGAAGGAAACTTCGTACTGTGTAATGGGGTGAAAAAGCTTGTTACACCTCTGCGTAGTAGAAGAATCGAGGTTCACGCGTTGTACGGCGAAAGGGATTTTAATAAGAGAACACCTATAAACAAAGATGGCGAGAAGCCATATAGAATACTTCGAGGTGGGAGGAAATTTTATTTGGACGAGCTTGACATTTTGACATTATTGGATCCTCACCAAAATCTTGTTCCTCTGGATAAAAATTATAATCCCGCCATATATCTGTGGTAAGCTTGCGAGACTTTCTTCTTCTATTGAAATTATAGGGTTTTTGAAAGGGAGAAATGATTGCATTGTGAATTTTAAAATGTATTCTGATGGTTTTGGCATGGTGAACGGTGGGATAACTGAAACAGTAAAAACTTAACCGTTTGGGTTTTATAATATATTTATTTATTCATTCATTTTATTGGTTAAATATGTTATGCTATTGTTTAATGTAGTGTAGTGTATGCTTGGACCGAAGTCTTAAGATCTGTAAGCATGCGTCAACTGTGATCTACCGCTTGAATCAACCCTGTAATTGTTACAACAGTGAACTGCCTTATTACCGTTGGGGATTTTGAACTTGGGGTCATGCTCAAATTTAGTTACTGCACTAAGATGCTTTATTTTGGTGGGAGGATTTGAATATGAGTTGTGCTACAATGTACTTCATAATTTTTACTCCATTGAGCTGCTTTATAGCGGTGGAGGATTTTGAACCTAATGCTGTGCTCGAATATATGTCATAATGGTTACAACTGTGAGCTACTTTATTGCAGTAGTAGAATTCAATCTGGTTTAAGCTTGAATATGCCCTAAAACTGTTACATCATTGAGATGCCGTATTGTCGTGGGGATGCGTGAATGTTGGTCACACTCCAATGCACTCCTTAATTGTTACATTACTGAGCTATTTTATTACATTGGGGGGATTTGAACCTGGTTACGCTTGAACCTACCCTACATACCCCATAATTGTCACACCACCTGAGCTGCCATACTGTAATGTTCCCTTTTTGTATTTTATTTATTTTCTGTTTTTTTTGTTTGTATTTTCTGAATTTTGGCAACCAAAATAAACTGGAGCAGCAAATTAAAATTTGAAAACAAATAGCTGGAACACTTGATCAAACCCTTAAATACTGAAATACCATTTCGTATGACGAATCTGAATCAAATTTTAACAATTATAATTGCTGGTATGTCTGGTATAAACCCTAGTTTGCAATATAATCTCTGTTCTGAGTTGTTTCAATGATCAGGAACACCAATATAAACTGAATTCCACCAACCCAGCTTGTGGAGTAATATGAAATGCAAATGACTACAACAATATAACAATTTGGAACTCCTCATATCATGGTATTCATATTTGACATATTCAACACATTGATAAACAATGTTATATGACAGCAACTGAGGTTACAACTCTCGTATTTCCTATACAGCATAATCTGGAAATATACATTTTATTTGAGGAGCTACTAAGAATCACAGTTGATATGCATGGAACCCAAGGCAACACCTTAGATGATTGCTACGGTAGCTTTTAACCTGTGATCTAGGTAGAAAATGAAGCGGCCACTCCAATATTTTCCGATATCCTTGTGATCTGGGTAGATTATGGTGTAATCGGCATGGTATGGATGCTGCAGACAGTATACAAGCTCATGATTTCCTCCTTCAATAGCCGCAATCACCCTTGACACATTAATCGAGGACTGGGATGAACGCAGCAGCTGGTTTGACTGATAAAGTGCCCCAGATGTCTGAATTTTACTTCCTCAATATCGTGCTCAGCTAGGGTAACTCAGATCCAGCTCCAAGTGATGTCCAAAATCCACCAAAACCTGAAATTCAATATATAAACCTTCAGATATGCTTTGGTGATGAAACAATCATATTTGCTTGCAATAAATACTGTAGCGGCACTATAGCAAACTCCAAATTGTCCACAAAATAGCACAATTGTGATTCTTGGATAGAATCAGCAAGATAAGAAACCAGGGTTTCCCGGTTTTCATCCTTGATCCCAAATGCGGAATTCAAGAGGGTTTTTGTCTTCTCAAACCTCAAACACATCAGGGGTTTTCAATGTTTCATCCTTGGATGCCCTAGATTGAATAAATTGCTCAAATTTGAAAGTTGGATGCAAAAGATAACTTGAATGAATCATTTTCAAATGAAGATAGGCACCTCCTTTTATAGTGCTAAAGAATGGGCCCTTGAGAGCAAATTTAAAAAAGTATTTCAAAACACTTTTATTTATTTTATTTAACATTTAAAAGTGGCTTTTTATTTTAATATTAGTTTTTTATTTTTTATTTTAGTACCAGTGTTTAAAAAATGCCTTATATATTAATTATAATAATATTATTAAGTTGCTTTTAAAATTAGAAATTACCTGGCCCAACTTATATAATATTATTAATTATTTTAATCCAAAAAAGGGGACTTGACACATGCTGTGGTAGGGGTTCCCATACTTTTTACACGACCGAGCTGCTTTATTGAGTTGGGCCGTTTAGAACCCAGGTCACCCTCAAATGTACATCATAATTGGTAAACTTAGCTGTCTTATTGTGGTGGATGGATTTGAACCTTGTTACACCATTGAGATGCTGATGCAGGAGCATGTTTGAATGAGAGAACAATCTTGCATCACCCAAAAATTTGGTGAGTCATAAACAACAGGCATTATCATACTTCATAGAAATGACTAATGGTGAAGCTGTTCTGTAGCAGTGATTGTTGCTGCAGAAAGTTAGTTTGTAGCAGCCTTCTCATTGCTGTGACCTGCAACAATTATATAGCTGCTGCAGAAAGTTGCCTACAATGGTCACACAACTGGTGTGGAAAGTTCGTTGTAGTAGTTATGCAGCTTTTTCAGGTGGTCATTTGCAACTGTTGTACAGCTGCTCTGGGAAGTTGTCTGTAGCAGTTACACAGCTGCTGCAGAAAAATCAATCACAACAGATTTGTTATGATCTTAATGAGGAACTGTTTAAAGGTCAGTAACACAATTTTAATAATTTTCTTCAGCCTGGTCGTGGAAAACTCAAACTCTTTCAAAGGGGAGTGCCATAAAGTTATAAATGTGTCATGGAAAGGGTGATATTGACATAAAAAAAAGAAAAAGAAATCTACAGTCTGACTGCTCATCATTGTCAGAATGGAGAGCTTTGTAGTGGTTCCTCTCCAGAAATGAAAGATGATGAGAGGTCAGTGGGATTAAAAGGGTTAACTTGGAAGTTGAAGAGTCTACATATCCAATGTTGAATGCTTAATCATCATATTGGTTTTTGAAACCATTTTTGAGGGTTCATTCACTGGGGGAAAAATGAAAGAAGAGGAAAGGCAGCCTGTAGATGGTACAGCAGGTTTTGTAGCATTTGGTTTTAACAGCGAGTTTTGTAGCTGAAGGTAGTGGGTTCTGAAGCTGTGATGGTTAGGGTTCTAATTGTCGGAGCAATCTGCTTGCAGAAATACAACTACTGTTTGTAAAGTTCTATCGTGCAAAAATATTTTGTCTGTGAGGTTCTTTTCATTCTGCCTGTAGCATCTGAGTTTGCAACAATAAAGCCATGTTTTGTAGCCTGTTCATGTAATGCTCTGTTTCAGCAGCAATAACATATGCCTGTAATAATTTTCTCATTTACAGCAGTAAGTTTGGTTTTGTTCCCCAGTGATCTTCACAGTGAATAATGTATGTAATGAGTGGTTTGTGCACTTTGCTGCAAGGACAATGCTGTCATTAATTGGACCCCCTATCCTTGCTGCATCAGCTTCCTTATTGAGTTGTGCTTGAATATACCCTGCAATTGTTATGCCATTGAGCTGCTTTATTGCAGTGGGGGGATTTGAACCTATGTACAATCTTATGAGTGTTCTCCATTCCTGTCAAACCTCAGCTGCTTAAGTAAATTGGATTTAATAATTTTATATTTAAATTATGATTACAGCCTGAATTACTGTTACTGGCTCTTGGTATAGGAAAATCGTTAAAATTTCTGTATCACTTATTTTGTGTGCTAATAATTAAAATAAAGACACTAACTGATTTTTGTCAAAATATATACAGTATCAGGATATTGGGAGGTCAGGGTTTCTAAACATTGCTCCTCTAAATGAGTCTATGTCAGTTCAGTGATGCAGGTTAATAACTGAGCAAAATTTTTCATGGAGTCGAAAATAGAATTGGGTAGCCCTATTCCTACCAATGCTACTGGACTTTATAACACGAGAATGATTTAAGTCTGCAGAGATTGTGAAAGGTTGTAAGTTGCACTCATTTCTATGGAGTAAAACTTTGAGAATATTATTCTCTCCCTTATGAATAAGGATGGGCTCTATAAAGTAAAAGAATTCATGTAAGGATGCAAAATACCAAAGGGAATGAATATGAGAAATGTAATGAGAATAGAGCAGACAAAAACTGAAAAAACTTGTTGCTTTCTCCAATAGCCTTCTATACCACCATAGGTTCAAGGGCTTGCGGTTTCTTCAACTCCACATGCTAACTTATAGAATGAAAGTGTGTAGGAGTATGAGAAAATACAAGCAAATCACAATGCAAACATTGAAGAAAATATGCATAAACATCCACTAGCTTTACAATGTTAAAAAAACATCCATTAGCTTTTCCATTAAAAAATAACAATGACTATTGCCATACCAGCCCTAACTATAATCATTAGTTACTCATAAATATAAATACAATTAAAGAATTTCATTAATTTCACCAGTCAAGCCATATTGTTTCTCTTTGATCAACAAAGTACAAGGGAAAACACAGTGGCTTAGAGGATTGACTCTCTTGTTTTTGCCAATACAACTGATAGAGGTTTCATAGAGTTTTTCAGGTGTTGACTAGCATTTATTGATTGTTTTGATCATTTAATGATTGTGTTGACCAATACTTGCTGTGTTTACCAAGGAACCGTGACATTGCATTGCCAAGATTTTCTCTTGCTTTTATTTGACAACTGTTTGTTTGACCAGAACTGCAGATAAATTTGCCACCTAACTTGCTGTTGACCATTATATTCGTGCTTGACTGTCATTAATATTGTTGATTTTGATAGTACTATTGTTGACCAAAAGTTGACTTGCCTAAAAATGAGAATTATTATCCATAAGTATTGCTGTACCCTCTGATTTAATTGAAGGCTTGATTGACGTAAATTGTGGGCTGTTGATTGATCGAAGGATTAGTTGAGGTTTGTGAGGCCTTTTGTTGATTGGAGGCTAATTTGAGGTAACTTGTATATTGTTTGTGGCTTATGGATCTTGATTTAAACTCAGGGGAACTTGTAGGACCTTGATCTAGATTTAGTCTAAGCTGATGGAACTTAGGGGACAAGTGAATCCTCTATTAAAATAACATGTAGGGATATCAAAGTAGATATATAATTGGAATGAGAACAGATTATTTCACTACATATTATTAAAATTGGAACCCATTATCCAGAGCCTAAACAATGAATACTAATAGTAATGCTGATGTGTTTAACTATAATAATTATTAGAAAACAATAGCCATACCAGTAATAGGAATAGACTAATAGTAGTACTAATGTGGATCTTGACATTAATAAATGGTGATTAATAGTAATCATTTTGGCTGACTTAATATTTTAAGTTGCGAAAAACAGTTAAGAACTATAATATATTAAACTTAAAAGTCAGATCCATTTTATCATATAATCCAATTTGTCCTTGAAGTGGGCTCTAGAAGTTAGATCAAAATGTCGGTAAATTAAGTAGATTGAGATTTCATCTAGATAGATTTTTTGAACATTGATTCATTTGGAATTTGGAGATGTTAACCTAGTAGTGGATAGATCATTGATCTTAATTCAGCTTCAGCGGAATTTTGTAAAGGATTTACACTGCAACAACATTTTTTCCCTCTGAGAATTTTCCTTTTTAACTTGTTTTCTAACATCCAATTACTTGAATGGTCATCTCCCAGGAAGAAATTTGGGGACATTCCAGAGGAGCGAAGGCATCAATTACTTTACTTGTTACGCTCAAAGTAAGTTATTCTCGTACTAACTCAAGTTGTTTTAGTGTACTGTATGGCACCGAACTTAGAGTTATTAGAAGAAAACTTTGTTGGTTTTAAATTAAGATTATATATTGGAAGGCTCATCTTCCATGGATTAATTCTTGAGATTGGAGTTACATGGAAATAAGTTTATTATTGCTGGTTTTGGTTTTGATCTTGGTTTGGGTTTAAGGGTTTGGTTCATGGATTTGGTAATTTTTTTTGGTTTTAGGTTCATTTTGTACATATATATGCAGCCTAAAAGGAGGGATTTAGTTCAAAATACCACATAGCGTCATTTAATATTTAATAAATGAAACCACCATAAATTTGAATGCCATGATAAATATAGTTTCCAGCTTAAAAGCAGGAATTAAGTTCATAATAGCACATGGCATCATATGATATTTATTATTTAATAAACAAAACCACCATAAACTCGAATGTCATGATAAATATAAATATTATAAAATATTCGTTGTTCAAACCTAAATATTAAAATAATAATCTCAAGTTCAAGAATTAGATTTTAGATGTCATATGGGTTTTCAAAAACGTCATCATTATCATTGGCATTAGATGATGTGGGAAGGTTTAAATAGCTACAAGTAGTGCCACTAGCACTCACACTAAAAGTGTGTTCGCTATCTAGCTCCTCCAATGTAGCATGTTTGGAAGTGGAAGCATCCAAATTGTTATAATCTGGTGTTATATCCCACATCCTCATGTCCTGTTCCTTGTAGCCATGTTATTTGTGCAGAAGGAAGCAAGTTGGAATGCACATACATTAACTTGCGGTTTACTAAGTGGATGAAGAAGTTTGTTCTTCAATTCTACTCAGATGCAAATGAACTAGCAACCTATTCAATATTGAGACAATGCCAGAGAGCTAGAAAATAAAAAATAAAAAATGAAACTTCAAGTTTGAAAATATGTTGTCTTTTTAAAATTTTATTTTATAATTTAGATAAAAAATTCACAAAGCTTACTTGTAATTAAACTTTGATCACAAGAGGTTGTAAGTGATGAAATTGTTGGCCATGGAAGTACTACCAATCGTAAGCATCCTTCTTGAGCTTGCCATGAAGAACTCCAACACTTGACCATTGGAGTGTACAAAATTAATGAACTAAATCGTGACTACATCTTGTCAATTAGGATCAAGGGAGAGTCTACTAAATGTTTCCTTGTACCCTTTGGCAACTTCAAAATCTCTATATGTCATGTCCCCGACTCTAAGTGAGCCCTATTTTCATCTGGGTAGGAAATAGTGTTTTTAAACACTAAATTTAAATTTAATAAATATTTAAAATAATATTAATATTATAATAGTAAATTATTTTTAAATAATAATGAATATTGCTTTTGATCCCGACTGACCCATTTGGGAAGGCACCTTAATAGCATATATATATTTTGAATCATTTTGTGTGAGGAGATCATCATAGTTGGACAAGAAAATGTCCTGATGAATTGATAGGGATGAAAACCTTTGCCATTCAACATCAGGGTGAGACAAAATCCTCTTCCTTGCAATTGTGATATTCTATTAGCAACTCTTAGCATTTGATAATCTGAGCGCTTGTCTAGGACTAATCCGTCGCCTTGCATACATTGTAGGTGGGAGCGATTTACATGATATTTGTAGTAGAGCCTTTGGCTTGCGCCACAATCGTGATCTTTGAATTCCTACCATAATAGCCAGCTGAGGGTGCATCTTCTGTACTAGCTTCACCGCCACTAATAGCCGTCAAGGTCCCCTGGAAGGGTGTCGCTCATCAAAACCAATCCAAGGATCTACACGAAGTCATTTTGATCGTGCATACTCAGGAAAGCCCAATCAGTTCCAAAGAAGGCATGATAATCATTTGGCAGGAAGGTGCCATTGTAAGGGCACTTGCCATCGCACTAGACAGTCACCACTAGAAATCACGAGCGCATCGAAAGCATAATTGACACAACATTGCCATCAACCTGGGTGACATCATTGCATTGTGGAGTTGTAGCCAAGAATTGTGGGGAGCTCATCTTGTCACGGTATCTGGACATTATCTCTTGCTATTGTCAACCCTAGATCCAACATGGAGTACTAGAACAATTATACCCCCTCCTATAAGACTCCTAACTTTCGAGTCTCGGGTGACTATCGGCATAACATCTGTACTCTTCTTGTGATTGTATTGAAATATTTGGTGATAATATATCTTAAATTTGAACCTTTATCTGGTGCTGTCTTTCTCTACGGTTGTGCATACATTTGAGTTTATTATTCATGAGTTTTGTTACTGTTCAGTGATCATTGTGTATGAACTGGAGTGACAATTTTTCAATTAGTGGTTTATACCTAATCAGACTTGTGTGCGTCTTCAATTATTGTGGAAATCGTGTTGGGTATTCTACACTATATGGGGCAATCCTCGTTGCCACATAAAGGATCTCAGCATTATCGTGTTTTGGACTTGGTGCAAAAACAAAAAGATGTAATAGGGTAGTCATTTTGTCCCATCTATCTTCAATAATTTCATGCACCTATTTGAAGAAAGTTTCTTCAAGGTCTTGTTGGTTCCATTTCTGATGGTTGTCATCTTCTCAATCATTGAGTTGATGCCATTATATATCTTTCCCAAACAAGACTTATCCATGTTAGTAGAACAGATCATACTCATAATGAGCTCCATGAAACTAAGGAGATATTTCACACTATCCCATTCAATGTCATCTAGGATCATCTGCTTAATATTTTCCGCTTTCTCAGTGTTGGATTGCCTATAGATGGATGAATTGTGATTGATGACCATGTTAGAAAGTGTCTCCTGAACTCTTGCAAGTTGTCTCAAGACAATTTTGTTGGAGGAAAAATAGGTCTCAACAACCTTCAAAATAAAAATAAAGTAAAATAATTAAAAACAACTTCAAAGAAGAAATTTGAAACAAAATTAAATTAAGTTTAAACAAAATAAATTTCAATGTAACTAAAGAGAAACAAAACTTATTATATAGTGTTTTGCTTACCTTCAACAACTCCAGTTTTGAGACTATTCAAAATATGCCCTAAGACATGTGATGGTTGGTGACAACATTTAGATCTCTTCGGCTTCAAAATACACCTTTTTGATCCATTCAATTATATTGCAAATTTTTTGTAGCATAGGGTTGAGAGGATGGATAGCACAAAGTGTCCATAAAATGTGTGAATAACTTTCCTCGAACAAACCAATTGTTCTACAAGTCTTTGCATTGTCTATTATGTCTTGAACAACGTTACGAGGCCCCACTTCTTCAATGGCTTGTGAGAGCATGTCAGCAATAAATTGTCCATCCTTCACCTCTCCCTCACAATCTACGACTTTCAAAAACATTGCCCCTTTAGGGGACATTGCAATCACATTAATCAAGTGCTTTTTTTAAAATTCCTTCCATCCATCGAAAACGATGGACACCCCTATTTCACCCCATGATTCTCTAATGGTTTGCAATGAATCTTCTACAAGCTTGACCTCCTTTTCCCAATAAGGTGCCACACACTTTCTTGTAACTTGAGCTCTCGTACCCTTCTGAAACCCCATTAATTTTTCTCACCATTTCTTGCCAATATGGTGAGTGAACAACATTAAAGCCAATTCATTTGCATAAATGCATCTTGCAATGTGTTGATTGGCAATATTTCAGGACTCATTTGAAATGCCATTTCCAATGGTCCCCTTGGTCTCTTACTTGTAACAGGGTTTTCTTGACCCGTGGTAAAAAATGGGTGATCCTCTAGTACAAATTTAAGATTAGCTGGGGGTAGAGGTGGATTCATTTTTTGAGATTTTTTCTTTGGAGACAAAGGATGGTTTGCTCTATGACCTAATACTTCATCTACTTGCTTATGCTCTTGAATATATTTTATCACTTGCTTTGATGGTATGGGTACATCGTTCTTTCTATGGCAAGCTTTGATGCCCTGTCCGGGAATGCCACACAAATGAGCTTTTTTTGACTATATGAGCTTGAATACTTCGCACCACATCCATTGCACATCCAAATATATGCCCCACTGCCCGGAACATGTTGTATCATATTGACATACTTCCAAAGAGGAGAATTTGGGTCTGTTTTGGAGCTAGGCCAGCCCATGGAGCTTGAACTAGCAGCCATTGTAATTCTTATGACAACAAGTTTGATAAACAATACATTCATAACAAACGAAAACTAATATATATATATAAGCTAACTCATTTAATACTACATATATATAAAAGCTAACTCATTTAATATTTTAAGCATATTGATACATTCATGGTAGAATGAAAACAAAAGAAGATGTTGAAAACAAAACAAGTGAGTTGAAAACATAAATGCAAAAAAACAATCTGAAAAAACTTGCCTCTTTAACAAAAATCTTCCTCTACAATCTCGTTGGCAACAAATGGTCTCTTGCACATGCATAGAAATAGCAATGCAACTGCTTTGGAACCTTCAAGGAACAATCTTCAGCTCTATTTGAAAGTTCAGCATCAAGGGCTAGGTTTTTTGTCTTTAGCAATCAAAATTAGATAAAATGAGTTTGTTTTGGTTTGGAATGGTTTAGATGGCACTTTTAGGGTAAGGGATTGATTTTGGTCAAAGTCGAACACTAAAAAATATTAAAAAAGCAGAAAAAGAAAAAATAACATTCAAATTTCCATGTGGGTTTCCATGTTGGCTTTGACAGATCTGCCCAAGTTCTGTTTGGGTTTGTCCAGGATGAATCCATAGTCAAATATCTATGCCCTGGTAGAATTAGAAACCAAACTGGGTTAGATTCTTTGACCCAGATCTAGGGTCAAAATCTGTAGAACTGGTAACTTAGTTTTTGTGTTAAATTCTAGATATATGTTGAATGTCTTAATTAAAAAACCCGTCATTAAATTTATTTGAAATCATAATGCAGAGATGTATCAAGACTTTGGGACATCGCTGGAATGCGTTACAATGACGTGAGTGGAATTACAAAGGATGCTTCAGCTATGTTGTCTTCCATGGAAAATGAGCCTCTTTTGCCTGAATATTGGAGTGGTAGAATAAATGGAGGTAGTCTCTCTGTAGAATGTGCTTGTTTCCTTTGAGAAATCATCTCACAGAAAATGTTGTTGCCTTGATACAGTCTCTCTTAAATCATTGAGCAGAAACTGCCTGAGGTCTGATTCTAACATTGTCTGATATGCATGGACTCAATTTATGGCTGTTATGAAAGTGCCTTGGCAAATTGGTTGGATGAGAAGGTTTAGAAAGGTAATTTCAATATAAATTCTATTTTGAACAGAATTTGATGTTTGTTGGTTTCAGACGAACTCTATCAATCAAATATAATGTGCACCATTGTCTAGGATAATGATCATTGGCCACAAAGACTGCATTATTTTATTCATGAAAGGAACTCACACATTTAATTGTAGCAGGCACTTTTTCTTGGCAAGGAAGGTAACATCTATGGGCGAGTTATACCAGGTACAATAAGTTTTTTCTGTTATATGTTTTCCAATCCAATGCATTACCATTACCACCATCTTGCTAAAGCTCAAGAAACAGTTTTAAGTGCTTGGCTGGTACTTTTTTTTTCTTGTCAAGGGACCTTTTACCTCCTCTTTATACTGTTTAATAGAAAAAGAAACTCTTTTGTCGTTACTTGATCCTTTCATTGCTACTTGTGTCTTATTAGTTATTTCCTTTAACATTGATGAGCTGTACTTTGCAATGTATTCCATTCATTCTCTTCTCCCTTTTTCTGATTTAACTCCTACATGATATACCATATAACTCTATTGTCTTTACTTACTACCAATTATTTGTGTTTTATTCCAAGAAATTAAGAATTTACATTATATGGTGTTTTATGTGCACATCATAAAATGTTTATAGTTTGCCATGTTTGTCGGGGCTTTTGCTTTCCAAAAATGCATTTGCTATATATTGATTCTTGCTGGTATTTGATGCATTTCTTTCATTTGATTAGAGGAGTTGCCCCTTTTTGGGTGCTCTTTTTTAGGGAACAAGTCAAAATTGGTGATATCCATGGTTGCACTGACTTTTGCATCTGTGGCTGTGTGTCTGGATGTTACTTATTAGGGAACAAGTGAAAAATTAGCCAAGTCCACAATGAGACAAATTTTGTGTTTGTGGATGTGCCAAAACCCATGTTACTTTTGGTGATGAAATCTACTCGTCCCAACTTTTCCAGTGGTGCTCAACTCAACCCCAATATTGGCATCAATGTATTTGTCAATTTTTGTTGACACTTTCTATATAGCCTTGTGCCAAAATTGACCCTCACATGCCTAGTGCCAAAATCAGCATTCATGCTAGGATTTCTCTCTTACATCAAACCATTCAGCCATGGTTCAATAACGCGTGACTTGCTAAAACTCAACAGACCCAAATTTGAGTTGGAGTCAACAACTCAGCAAAAACTTGACAACTTAAAATATAAGTAAATTCCTTTAAAGCACAAATTTTAAGCAAAATACAGTTATGCGATGTATCAAATGAGCTTGTAAAATGTTGGGGAAGTGTTATTATATTATCTTTGAATAAAAAAAGAGTACAATATTGCATCATATGAATACAATAGTAGATAAATATGATATATATTATGATCATTGAAAATCATCATAAAAATTTACACATCCAAGCAAATTACAACAATTTACAATTTTCTCTTCCTTGTATACATTCTATATTGGAATGTTGGGATTCTATTATTATGTTCAATACATAATACAAATTTATAGGACTTACATCTCCTATATTATAAGAAAGCTCCTATAACCACTCCTTTACATAAATGAGTTGTTCTAACAAATTGTAGTACAATCCCTACAAACACTTGTATAACCGATATTACAATATTATATTATTCTATACACATGATATTATAATGTTCATACTGGCAAACATAGCACAAGGGATTCATGACTAGATTGTAATGACCAACCCCATTCTGAAATTAACCTTTCCAGGTGTGTGAGGATTTTTTCATTTGTTTTCTCAGTTTGATAGATTTTCAATTTTATCAAACTTAACACAACATCATGGATTTATTGAACCACACAGTCAAGTACATGCATGAATGATATTTGTAAGATTCTACGACAAATCTGACTTCACCTTAATCTGATTTAGCAATATAAGGATGCACAGAAATTTATATCAGATTGCTACATGCTCAGAAATGTAAGATGGGCTTGTACATTAGCAAAGATGGGCTGATACGAACTAGATGACTGTCCAGAGATTGATTTGCAGACTTTTACAACTTCAAAATAGCCTACTGAGGACAGAGAGTGATAACTAAGTTTCCTGATAAGCTACAGCAGTATATTTGAGACTTGTACATGACCAGAAATAATACCACAGTGCCCAGATTTCCCCTAACAGGGAATATTCGGAAATTACACAACTCAAAAATCAGTACAGCAATTGAAATAAGTAGCTAGAGATGAGAAACCTGGAAGTAAGTGCAGAAACGCATTGCCAGCACTTGTGTTCAGACTTTGCCAGGATAACCATGATGAGCTTCAGGACTCCCCAATCACCCTTCACAAGGCAGCAAACACTTTAAAACTCCCATGTATGACTTCAGCAAGCTGGAAAGCCTTGAGAGGGAGTCATGTCCCAGTCAAGGAGTCAGCGATTTAAACACCAGGACACACACGCCCTCCCAGAAATGCTTCAGAATGCCTTAACAGCCAAAACGCCTCTGAAGATGCTCTCACAATGGTCCAGCGCCAAAGTCCCAATCACCACAGTAGTATTTCAGTCCAGGGATCCCACGACTGGAAGAGAAATAAAACTTCTGGCCTTTGAATAGCAAACTCAACCCAAACAACGTTTCCTCAGCACTGAAGAAACTTCGACCAGTTCATGCAGACCCAGAGAAGCCAGAGATCAACCCTTCGTCTCAATACAACCCTATGCCTATCATTGTAACAACTTCTCAAGTATGCCAAACTCAAAATAAATATAACCAGCTTCACCCAAGAAGCAGATAGTCACCTAGCTGCAAACCCCTTTATCAAACCAACTGGAATAAAGATACAAACAATATACTTCAATTTTTGCCACTGAAAGTGACCCGCAAAATTGCAATAATGCTCCTGTAGAAAGCCTGAATGACTTACTCCACAAATCCAGCCAGGGTAGATAGTTTTACAGAAACTGGTGCCAAAGATGAGGGTTTCTGTCCTCAATCAGTTACAACAATAAACTAGAAACAATCCAGTAGAGTCTCCTTAAGTTGTCAAATCCATCATAACCAAATGAGAGCCAAAAAATAGATTAAATAGAAGTGGAGGGAAAAATTAGGGCAACCTCCAATTTGAATCCTTTTCCCTCCAAAAACCTTTTAATATTTTTGCTTTATACTTTAAAACATTATCAAATAATCTGTAGAAACCCCTGTTTCCCCCTGACACTGCTTCTGATTGAAATTTAATGTTTTTCTGACGTTTTTGGGTTTATGTGATTTTTTTGCAATTTTTGGATTTTTAACAATAAATGCAAAGGTACGGCTTTACCAGAAAATAATAATAAATTCTCTAAAATTTACTAGATCTTCAATATGGTAGCAAATACAAGCTAAGATTAAGGCGCCTCTTTTATTTCATCAACTGGAAACAGTACAATGCAATTTTTGAAACATGCAAAGTAAAAGAATGAATTTTATTGAGAAAACCTGGTAATTGCTGTCACAGCTGAAAGGTACAGAAATGTACGGCTGTAATAAATGCTTGGTCTTTTTGCTATCTGATGATTCCCAATGTTTCTAGCAACCTCCAGCGCCTCCAGATGGTGAATGAATGATCTCTGAAGATAGGCGTATGAGTCAAGACAAGGAACACGTCTTTTCTTGCTGGTACGGCCCTGACAGAAATGTACGGCCTGTCAGATCAGCAATAAATGTTGGTACGGCCTCCTTTGAATCAATTTCTATGTCTCTGAAATGGTGCGCCCCAGGCAATAGATGATATCCAAATGCAAACAACTGATAATAACTGAAGATATGACTTCCTCTGAAGCTCTGTAGTTTTCTCTGAATAAGAAAACCTCTGTAGGCAATAAATCAAGTGATATTGCACACTCTCTGAATTGCTTTCCGCTGGAGATGGCTCGTTCTCCAAGGAATCGAACGCGAAACCCTAAGTCTCAGGCTCAGATCAATTTGATCAATTTCTCAAAACTCAATAATCACATCATGGCTCACTTTCCAATGCAAAATCCTCAAATAAGCTCAAAAGTGCGATTTGCTTGAAAATAGGGTTTTAATGAAATATTCATATTTTAATATTTTCAATTCTCCATAGTTCTCCACTGAATATTTAAATATTAATCAAATGTCAAACTGGCCCCCTTTTCATGATGGCGCACCCCTCAAGGAAAAACACTTAAGTTATAATATTAAATTATAACTTTATATTATAACGTTAATTAATTAATATTTAATCAATACGATCAAATATTAATATCTTCCCTCGCTTAACCCGATGACTCCATCCGGCTCCGATAGTCATTTAACTCTAAGTGATTCCCTGGATGTCACGCATGCCCATACTGCTAAAAATAGCAAAGTGGGTCCCACACTCTCGCCGTGAACCTGCTAAAAATAGCAATTTCAAGAAAAACGCCTCCTCGGACGAGCCGTAATCAAAGACAATCGGACAAACTTCACTGCATCAAGCTGGAGCTAAGCCCGGCGGACCTCTATCCAGCTTATCGGCCTACGAGGGTCGTGGTGGGTGGATAGGCCAATCCTGTCCTCCTCGAGATGTCACCTGTGAAGGGGACATGACATGGACCTTCTCGTGACTCTCCCCTACTCTCCTATTATAAGGTTGAGTGCTCAATTAAGCCCTAAAGGTACAAATGTTCTTCTTTATAGAAGGCATCTGAGTTGCATGGATTAGAAAACAACAGCCAGCCATTTGGAAAGGAAATGACAATTCCCACCTCAAATAAAGAAAGCACCTACCATATGTGTTGTGGATCAAAGGAATCTACTGGGTAAGACTTGTCTATTGTAATTATTTTACAAAAGCATATTTTGAAGAAGAAGAAAAGGAATAGATAAAACAAATGCGCTCTTCCCCGTTTATGGTTGTTCGCTGATGAAAGACAGGTCAGGTTGCACATTGATTCTGTGACTAAGAGGTTGGGAAGTGAAGAGCTCTTTTCTTGGGCTTGCTTATCTTGTGAAAAGAAATAGTTTCTATCCTTAGAATAGAACTAGTAAGCAATAAAGTAATGAATGTAGGATTTGTATTGGTGATTACACCAATGGATAATTCATGGTGTTTATGAATCATTGACTTCTTTCTCCAAGTCTATCACTCATGCGAAGAACATTGTCCAGACATATGCCATCATTGTTTGTGCTAGTAAAAAACAGGGTACTATTGACAAAGACAACTACATTCCATGTGCCACAATATAAACTCTAGAGTATTCCTACAACTGAGCATCTTGCTATGCCCAACTTGCAAATGCTTCAGGGGGTAAGAAAAGGATGAGGAATCCTAACAGATGGCAAAATTTAGATATTGAGCACTTGAAGGGTAGAGAAAAGTAGTGGCAAAAGAGGGAAACTATTTTGATGTATATGATTCATGAGCTTGTGTTAAACCAAAAGGGATGACCAACTTTCCAGCTATATTATCTATTGTACAAAGTTTTCGCAGCATTTATTCTATTCCTCAATGAAGGATGATGGGGTGCCAGAAACAGTTAGCATATTGAGAATGCTGTCACCTAACAAGCAATTGATGAGAAACTTTACCAACCAACATGTACAACTGCATTCATAGCAGCCAAGGCAGATGAAAAAACAAGCAGAGACAGCCAATGCATGTCAATCCATATGGTAGCAAGCCCAGATGCAGTGCATGCTAAGAATAAAAGTCAAGAATCGGACACTTCAGCAGTATAATTGGAGCAGGAGGCATAAAAGTTAGATGAAGTGAGGAAACAATTGAAAATAAAATATACTTAGTTGGAGATGACAAAAAAGCAGGCAGAACAAGAGAAGCAGCAAATTCAAGCCTTTTTGAGCAATGCAGCAAGGATTGTAATGGAATCGATGAAGATGCAAAACAAGCGGGCAAAATGAAATAAGAAAATGAAGATGCAGGTTGAGTGGGAGGAGTAAAAGTGAGGTACTTCAGGAACAAACTGCAAAATGTTTGGCATATACCAAGAAGGAACTAAAGTTTTTCTGTAGCATTGAGAAGAAAAAGGAAATTTTGGAAAAGGTGATGGAACAGATAAGGGTGAAATTTCAGCAACACCTTTACCTTAAAACTGCACCACCCTAGACTCCAAGAGTCTCACCAATGAAGAGTAACCCCAATTGACACCACCGCTGTCAACATCAGTGTCATTGCTGACCTTCTTCGCCGACAACAGATTACCTCATCCCTGCTTCTACCATTGGTATAATCTTGCCAATCAATATTCCATTAGTGTTCTCCAACATATAATGCAAAGTTAGAGAGTGAAAATAATTGGTAGCATAAATTCATCTGTATTAGTTTCTTACACAGAACTAGGAGAGAAGCTACATATGCATGACTATGCTATATTTCTGTCTTCTTTCAGCATGTTATCCATATCATATCTCAGGATAATCATAAGAAAATGAATTTATAGATATACAAGTGCTCTCTCAGAGTCCAAAGAACTACATGTTATATGTAAACAGTAATAAACTTGAAAGATAATTTCGTCCCATTTCTACTTATGTGACAATATTCAATGTTGTTTATATCCCATTTGAACAAGATTGTCCTATCATTATTTTCAACACTAGATACTATGATTGAACACAAGACAAGAAATAAACTATCCCTATTACATACCAACACAAAACTTTAACATAGAGAAAAACTGTAAAATACATTCCAAATAAGAATGAGTGGCAACTTTGTTGATCATTAAGTGCATTCCTTCTATACTGGATAATCTGACATTTTAAGTTTTCATTACAACCTTTTTGTGTTGACCAGCAAGCTTGGCAGGTTGGTGACTCCATAATTCTGATAGCTGCTCTAATTCTAGACCATGCTGCTTCCCATATGACCATGTAACCGGAAGACCAAACTGCATGCCAGATACATTCTAGACATTAATTGAAGAAAAAGATAGTCATATGGAACATATTTGCTTAGGGTCATTTCATTATATGTTTCAACTCCAATAAATACTAAGTAAACAAATGGTACTGGTTTGGCCCAAGAGGAAACATTATAAAATTGCAACTTATTTAACAATGAGACACATTAGAGTGTAATATCCCTTGCAAATTCTGATTGAAAAACTTCTGTTTTTGGCCCTGGAAATTTTGTCAAACACTTTGCATACAAGGGATATATGACTGATATAACATTTCAGTTTGCTTTAATGGCACTTTCCTTCACTTATCACCAATAAGAATGTTTGCAAAATGACTCTAAATTGTCTAAACAATGTCCTAGAATGAATGTGCAATTATTTTGGTATTTTTCAATGCATATATATGATCTAAGCATAAGAAATGATCACCTACAGCAGTAGGGCATTTTGACAAATAGTTGTCATGCAAAGTAATAATTGAAGCAATAACTTAAGAGCTAAATGCAACCTTATGCCTCCCTTTATTTGACTGCAATATAGACTGATTACAATGCTGATATAAGGCCAAGACTCTTGGCTTACAATGTCCAATCACAATACCAAAGTCTGATTACAATGTAAATGATCTCCTATAGCAGCAGCTATTGACTTATAATGCAACTATGAAATGATATAGAATGTGATACATCTTATTACAGTTCTGATATGAATCATTACTATGCTCTTCAAGATGAAAACTTCAAATATTCTAAGCCAAATTTTTTCAATTTTTCAATTACAATAAGCAGAGCAATACACAATCGTTAGGGTTAGCACTTAAACCAAACGATACGGAATTCAACTCTAGCCAAGAATGTACACCAGGATCCCGAGTTGGGCAAGGTGTGAACATATGGTCAGAGGATCTCAATGCAATCTTGAATAGACTACAACCAAGAATGCCGGGAGGATGGCAGCAGAGCATATGGTCCGAGGAGAGTCTTAATTGAAATATTGATACAAAAGAACTTCCCAACCAAGAATCACAGCCCAGGATGGCCAGCCAGGCATATGAATTGAGGAGGTGCCAATTGAAAAAGCTGTCCGAGAACTCTAACCAAAATCACGATGGGAGAACTTGAAAGCGACCATGTGGTCAGAGGATTCCTACCAACTAATATGCTGAAGTAACTCGACGTCAAGAATGTGCTTTCCAACCCGAGATGGTATTGGAGCTACCATATGACGGAGATGCTAAGTATTACAATGCAATAAGGAGAAAAAGTAAGGTTGTTGACAGTACTACTATTCAACCTACAATATGAAAGAGATTGTCTGCCCAGAGCATAGGATTATAACTAATTAGCGTTGCATCAAATAAGAGGACTCTCCTTTGCTTAACAAGAGTGCCAAGACCAATAACTTCACTCAAAGACCAAACTGATGATTCTGATTTAGCCAGACCTGCACTTTAAAATGTATAACCAGCAACCTAAAACCACACTAAAATGATCATATCTCTCTCACAACTCATCCTATTGATGTGAAACCAAATGCAATATACCCTAATGATGAAGGCGACCAAGTTTAAACACTGAAAACCCACCAAAGACCCCTCAATCATTTTGCACAAATTCCAAGAAGGTACCAAATGGTACGGCCCTCAAGGAAGGGCGATTTTCCTTAATAAAATTCAATCCTTTGTTAAAAAATCTGATACTTGACAAGAGTAGGCGCCCCTATCAAGGAAAACCAATGGATCAATACCCAGAAGGAGAATAATTTTGTTTTCTGATATATGAGTAAAAACAACTTTCAGCTACATAGAAACAACTACTCCAGAATCTGATATAAAATGCATAAATCACAACTACAAGCAAAACAATGCAACAAAGCAAACCTCACTACAAATTCTCTCACAAGCATACTAAATTCTTCACTAGATGCTATCTCTCAAGCATGAAGTTGAGCCATGGCTAGGAGGTATTCATTCCTCGAAGCAGTCCCAGCACCATTCCGGCAGCATAACAATACTTCAGACATAAGATAATCCAAATGAAGAGAGGGAACCTCCTTTTATAGACTGAAGAGAAGACTCTGAAGGCTTCTAGAAAGTGTGCCCTAATTCCAAGCTGTTTTTAGGTTTAACTTTGACCAAGACTCCTTCAAAATGGCGTACCTTCCTTGAGAGATAAAAATCACTTCTCTCTTTTTTTTAAATTAAAATATAAACTCCTCCAAGTAGGCGTCCATTTTCCCTTGAGCAATTATAAACTTTAGAAATATAAAAATATTTCCTTCATGAGAAAATACCCCTCAAAGTCCCCTTCTTTAAAACAACTTTTAAGTTATATCACTAGGCCAAGGGGTATTTTTAAAATAAAACATTTTGACTTAAAATAGCTTATTTCTCAAAATGAACCTATAAACTAAAAATGAAATTATGAACTACTACAAAAGGAAAGTTGGTACGAGCTAGTCAAATTTGGACTAGCACCTTCAATACTAGAATTTATAAAATAGTGAATTCACGAGGAGGTCTTTCGGAATGCCAAGAAAAACACACCACGAGCTCTCTGAGAAAACCAGGAAAAGTCATACATTCAATCAACCAACCAGCGGCAGCCTCAAAAAGCGAAACCTAATTTCACCTTCAAGTAGCCCTCTGGGGTCTAGGAATAAAACATGATCCAGTACGGAAGATATTTTCGGGGACATTATTAGAGAGTTGTAATGTCGTGGGAGCACCAAGATTGCTTGTCCTCAAGCAATGCAACCACAGAATCTTTGAGAATCTCATCCCATTCTCCCAGAGTCGCATCCTCCATAGGCAGAGTTCTTCCACTTCACCAAGTATTCTCTGATTGTTCTTTTTCTCAAAGAACGCACTCTGGAATCAAAACTAACTGTCCTTCTTCATCCAAAGGTGGCAACTGTGATGAAGCAACAACATTGTGTCCAAGTGCCTTCTTGAGGCGAAACACGTGGAAGACATTGTGTACTCTGCTATTCGAAGGTAGCTCCAACTCATGCCAAACTCATCCCACCTTACCGATAACCTTGAGCGACCCCATGAAGCGAGGACGACCTTCACCAGGCCCTCTTGTCTATAAAGGCTGATTAAATGCAGTGAAGGTGTTCTTCAATGATTTCAAGATATCTTGACTCTGCTGCAACAAATCCTTGGCTTGAGGGGCTTTGCTATCACCAAACACCAAATCAGCAAAGCTAGTAGCCTCGTAACCGTAAATAGCCAAGAAAGGTGACATCCTTATTGACATGTGAAAAGAAGAATTATAGCAGTACGCGCCTATGTGAAGCCACTTCACCCATGCTCTTTGCTGTTCCAAAACATAGTTTCTCAAATAGCCTTCCAACCACTTGTTCACTATCTCAGTTTGTCCATTGGTTTGGGGGTGATAAATAGTGCTTGGAGTAAGCACAGTACCACTCATTCTAAAGACCTCTTGCCAAAAAGTGCTTAGGAACTTGCTGTCCCTATCACTCACAATGTTTTTTGGCAACCCATGTAACCTAAACACCTCATGAAAAAACAGATCTGCAACCTAGGCTGCTGAAAAAGAACTGGTAATGGCGAAGAAGTGAGCAAATTTTGTTAGTCTGTCCACTACAACATAGATACAGTCTTTCCCTTGGACCTTGGGCAACCCCGTGATGAAGTCCATCAATATGCTTTCCCATTTTGGATTGGGAATAGGGAGAGGTTGCAGCAGACCAGCAGGTAGAGTATGCTCATTCTTGTTCATTTGACAAGTGCGACACTCCTGAATGTAGCGTTGAACTTCCCCTTTCAGCCCTTTCCAAGTAAATCTTTCCCGAATCTACCTATATGTCTTGAAGAACCCTTGATGACCAGCAAGTGGAATGTCATGAAATGTCAACAAAATCTTCTTTTTGAGCTTAGAATCAGCCACCAAAAAGATTCTACCCTTGTAGTGTATCAGCCCTTCAACCACCTTGTACCTTTCGTCATGAAAAGTACCCTCAATGATGCTCGTTGCAAACTGATTTTTGGCATAATCAGCAAGCAACATGTTCTTCCAATCAGCAATAAGCTCACATAATGAGCTCAAATGAGGTCTCCTAGATAGAGCATCGGCCACAATATTGTTTTTACCTTTGACATATTCAATGTCAAAATCGTAAGCTTGAAGCTTACTCACCCACTTTATTTGCCTCTACGTTTGAATACTACGTGCATGAAGTGTTTGAGACTATTATTGTGATCGAGTCTTGACCACAAACTTGCTCCCACCAAATATTAATACGAACTTAGCTAATGCATGCATAATGGCAAGCATTTCCTTGTCGTAGATGGAGTAGGTCCTTTCAACACCTCTTAATTTTCTGCTCTCAAACACAATGGGATGTTTGTCTTGTATCAAAACAGCCCCAACTCCTTCACCGGATGCATCACACTGTAGCTCGAAAGGCTTGGAAAAGTCTGGAATAGCTAAAACCGGACAAGAGCTCATGATCCTCTTAAATTTATCAAAAGTAGTTTGGGCCTTTTCTGACCAACAAAAAGCCCCCTTTTTCGTGAGGTCCGTAAGAGGAGCAGCATTCTATGAGTAGCCTTTCACAAATCTTCTGTAAAATCCACAAAGACCCAAGAACCCTTTCAAATGAGTCAAGTTCTCAGGAGGTGGCCAATCAACAACTGCCTTGATGCACCGGATCAGCAACCCTTCCCTCCCTCATTGCGATTACATGAAACCAAGGTAAAGTAAGCTCCATTATTCCAAATTCCACATTTGGTTGCTGTAAACAAGCTCTCAGATTCTAGGATGCTAAGCACTTCCTCCAAGTGCTTGAGATGTTCTTCCCATGTCTTGCTGAAGATCAGGATGTCGTCAAAAAATATCAATACAAACTTCCTCGACTGCTTCTGAAAGACTCTATTCATACAAGACTGGAAGGTAGCAGGAGCATTAGTCAACCCAAATGGCATGACTAGAAACTCGAAGTGGCCATAGTGACATCTAAAAGCTGTCTTCTTAGCATTAGATCCTCTCATCCGAATCTAGTAGTACCCCGATCTCAAATCGATCTTTGAAAAGAACTTGGCTCCATGTAGCTCATTAATGAGCTCATCTATCCTCAGAATGGGGTATCGATTTTTGATGGTGCTTTGATTCAAAGCACGATAGTCCACACACATGCGGATGGTACCATCCTTCTTCACAAGAACAACTGTTGAAGCGAAGGGACTCTTGCTTGGACGAATGAAGCCCATCTCCAAGAGTTCATAAATGTTTTTCTCAATCTCATCCTTCTACTTCTTAGGGTACCGATATGGAGTTGTAATAACTGGTTTAGCTCCTTCCTTGAGCTCTATGACATGCTCTAAACCCCGTTTAGGAGGTGGTCCAGGAGGTAAATCAGCAAATACCTTGCTCTTCTTTGTGAGTAAAGACTGAATATCAGGAGGATAGTCTCTCTTTGTTTCAACCGGACTAGCAGGAAGAATCATACATTCTGCAGCCCACTCAGCTTGATCATGACGAATCAGCCTTGCCATTCTCTTGAATGACACAATCTGAGGACCCCCATTGGACATTCCTCTTAGTACTACCTTCTTCCCATCGGATTGAAACTTGAGCTCCATGGTTTGCAGATTTAAAGAGATCTCTCCAAGTGAACGCAGCCATTGAATGCCTAGAACGACATTCGTATCTCCAATGTTGACTACATAGAAGTCGTCCTTGACTTCATAGTTTCCCAATTGTATAGTCATGTTTGAGATCTTCTTGGTGCATGAGATGTGAAACCCATCAGCAACCATAACCTTGAAGCCTTCAAACTCTTCTGTTTGCAGCCCATTCTTTGCCACCACAACTTCATCAATGAAGTTATGCGTTGCTCCAGTGTCAATCAAAGCAACTATTCGCTGCCCCTTAATCATCCCTCGAACTTTGAAGGATTCATTCTTTTGAAAGCTCGAAAGTTGAGCCAAGGTACCTCCACTTCCCTTTTCATCTTCGGACTCTTCTGGAGCTCTTTCCACTTCGCTGTCATCAAAATTAGACTGCTGGTTTGAAAAATCAGAATTACTTTCTCCAGCTGAATAGTATTCAATTTGATGAAATTTGACTCCTTTTGGGCAAACATGGTCTTGGGACCATTTTTCTCTACACTGGAAACATAACCCCTTTCTTCTGAGTTCGTTAAGTGTCTCTGGATCCAATCTTGTGACATGAGGTTTATGCTGTTTGAACTCCTTATGCTAAGGTCTTTTCCCTTTATCCCTTTTGTGAAATGATGGCTTGGGTTGAAACTTTGCTTTAGGAGCAGCCCATTACATGTTTCTTGCTTTCTTCATTGCCTCCTGTAGGGAGGGTGGATCAAAAGCTTTAATCCAACCCTTGAGTGGCTCCATCAATCCTTCACTGAATAGGATCACCAAACGCCTCTCAGTGATTCCGGTGACCATGATTGAAAGTCTCTGAAACTCAACTATGTAGGCATCAACTATGCCATATTGCCTAAGCTGTGCCAATTCTCTGAAATGCACTTCAGGATCTTTTTTCTCAAATCTCTCTATGAGCCTATTGGTGAACTCATCATAGGTAGTGATAGACCGATGACCCAAGGTGACTAGGCCATGGTACCACCACTCATGCGCCACCCCATCTAGGTGTA
>VDFB02042544.1:0-32877 GCA_007258455.2 Sequoia sempervirens
GGGAAAGGTGCAGCCTATCTTGTAATCATGGATCAAAATTGAAGCATGGACAAGGATTTTGAATTGTTTGACAGTAATGTTTTTCGTATAAATGTATGCAAAATGTGGTAGCATTGACAAGCTAGTGAGCTTGGCAAGGTAGTGAGCTCACTCACTAGCTTGCCAATGTGGTAGGGTTGAGAAGGTAGGGGTAGTGTATGCCTTATACAAATGGGGTCTTAGGGTGATATACATCACCATGAGTCCCAAATTCTATGAGGCATACGGTGCCCCTACCTTGTCAACCCTACCACATTGGCAAGCTACTGAGTGAGCTAGCTTGCCAATGCTCCACTAGCTTGCCAATGCAATAGGGTTAAGAAGGTACAGATAGCATATTCCTCATAGAAATGGGGTCTCACGGTGATGTACTCATCACCATGAGACCCCATTTCTATGAGGCATACACTACCCCTACCTTCTCAACCCTATTGCATTGGCAGGCTAGTGAGTGAGCTAGCTTGCCAATGCGGTAGGGTTGTGATGAAAAGTAGGGAGGTAAACCTCAAAACAACACAATTCAAACCAAATTCAACAATTCTTCAATTCATAAAACCCGAATTTGACCTTATTTCATCATACCTTCAAGTTTCTCTTGTAACATTGCAAATAGAGAATTTTCTTCACAACTTCCAAAATAAATTCCAAACCCACAAAATAATGGGAATTTCAGATACCCATTAAGGAATATTTTATCATATCTTAAAATATCCTAGGGTCACTTTGGACCATCAACCCCAAATCACTACTGCTATGATGCCCCGAGGCCAAATTAGGCCACTTTTGCAAAATAACTACTATGTAACCTCCACCCCAATCATAAAAATTCATTCCTAGACCTCAACCAAACCCCAAATACATTGAATCAACAACTTTTAACTAGGAAATGCCTACCAAGTCCACAAACCACAAAACCTTTGTTTTAGGCCTATTTAGGCTTGCAAAATGAGGGTTATAGAAACTCTATTCTCCAAACCTCCAACCACTTTGAAAACACTTCAAACACATCATTTAAGTTCTGACTATGCTATTCCAACCATCTCCCATCCTTTAACACTACAACTTCATCAAACTTTTATTCTTAGCCACCATTTTGGCTCAAAACTTGACTGTAAACACCTAGGGAATCATTCCAAATTCTACAAACTACCCTCCCCGCTCTTAGAAACCACTTAAAAATAGAATCCTACATATAAAAATGCCATTCCACCAAGTTATTTCAAATTTCACCAAGTGGAATGGCCTAAAAATCCATTATGTTACACCAAACCCTCAAAATAGGGTTTACAGACCCATTCCCAGAAAAATTGCAATAAAAATCTTCTAACTTGATGAATTCAACCCAAAAAAAAAAAAAACTCTCTTAAGTCATGCTCCCACAACATTCAAAAAAATTTAGAGGAAAAACACTCAGTACAGACCTGTACAGAGGTCTGCAACAACAAATTACCAGTAAATTGCAAGGAAAAATAGTGTTTTTCTATTATTTCAACTTCAAATATAATCATTCCAACCTTGCTTCGAGCCTTTCAATGCATTTTTAAACTTGACACACCAAAAAATAACCCATCCAACTAACTCCAACCAGCATTTGAACCTCATGACTGTTGGTCTCCCACACTATGCATTTTTTTGCACTTTTACAATATTGCATTTGACAATATTTTGCAAGCATTGCAACATTTACACAATAAAACCTTAAAGATGCAAATTACATTAGCAATCATCTATTATGACCTTATTGAATGATATTAGACTAAAAACACCTTAAAACCTATTACATGACCTTATTCACAAAAAAGTGGACTTGGTGCCCCTGCACCAGGTTGAAAAGGTAGGGGCAACATATGCCCCATAGAAATGAGGTCTCACGGTGATGGATGAGATGCCATTTCTATGAGGCATGCACTGCCCCGACCTTCTCAACCCTACCACTGGGCGTGCCAGTATGAGCTAGCCACACTGTAAGGGTTTGGTGGCTGCAGTGAGAAGATGCCCCAGAAATGGGTCTCGCGCAATCTTATTCCTACTCTATGAAGACATCACCACCCTCTCAATCCCACCGCATCGCAAAAGCGTAAAGGAGTTCATTACCAGCCCGATCGCAGAGGGCTGAGAAGGCACATGCCTCATAGAAATGGGGTCTCACGGTGATGTATATCACCGTGAGACCCCATTTCTATGAGGCATGCACTGCCCCGACCTTCTCAACCCTACCACATTGACAAGCTAGTGAGTGAGCTAGCTTGCCAATGCTCCACTAGCTTTCTAAGGAATTTGAATTCACATGCCTTGTCCATGCTTCCATTTTAAGCCTATCTTGCAATCATGGCATCCACATTACCACATTTCTTTAAGGCATTCTATCAAAAAAATTCATGTGACCTTTGTCTATGCTAGAAATACTCTTCTACAGGATGATTGCAAGTATTTTTTATGAAGCCTTGAATGACATATATTTCATTTATTTGAATGGATACATTTTTTAGGAACTAATATTTGTCTCATTACCATGCTACAGGTAAAATTATCCGCCATGCTAAGGAAACGAACAAGGAATAAACTAAAAAACAAAGAGTATGAAACCAAAAAAGCAAAGGAGAGAGAACATGTAGCGACATATCATGAAAAGAAGAAATTGGATACGATTGATGAAACAAGCCAATTGAAGAGGAACCTCAACCATCAAAAAGAGAACAGGCATTGGTAGCACAAAGGGAACAGATGCGAAAGCATCATGGTAAGACAGATTCAAATACCATAGTTGGAAACACTCCCTCTATCGCAAGTGAATACAGAGGGACACCATTAAGCACAAGTGAATATGAGGGACACCATCTACCGCAAGTGAATATGGTTGGACACCATCCACCACATCTCAAGTTGAGAGTACATCACTTAGATTTGACGAAGAAGGTACACCATCATCCCCACATGAATCTCAAGGTATTTCTTCTACTCCTCCCTCGATCGAAGGTACGCAATCTAGCCCACCTCAATTAAATATTGATGAAAATCCTAATGTTGATATGTATGTACCTAGGAGAACACCACCTAAAATTTTGCATAGAAATCCAAAGTATTTGATTAATATTGATGAGGATATTTTGCAGCACATGGAAGGTAATATTCCAACACACACTTGTAGAAGATATGCTAATAACATTTGGAAATTCTTCTTTGAAAGGCTAAATGAGACTATAAGATGTCAACTATTTGTTGAAATGATGCGGGGTATAAAGTATATAAACATCATAAAGACTCTTGGGTTGAGAACATCAAATGCATCAAGTGAAAACACTATTGTGAAGAATCTAATGGATGCTTATGAGAGTGTGGATAAGACCTCATGCTCAAAGGATGATAATGTCACCCGATGTGTCATTACATTGAATTTGGTAAGTAGTCAAACAAAGAGAGCTCATCTCATTAGAAAGATGAGTGAATTTATGAGAATTAGTAGAAAAAAATTATCAAGAGTCGTTCAAAGGTGGCAAAGAATTGAGGGCATCGATTCAAATGAATTATGGGAATTCTTGGGGAGACTGCCATGAAAAGATAAAAAAGTTGTTGAAGCATTGAAAACACTAATTGAAGAGTATTGGAAGAATAACACAAGGCCATCTCCAAATCAAAGGGATGTGGTAAGAAGGAGAATCGGTATTCGGAACTGTGAGCCACATCCAAACATTTTTTTGGATACGACTCAAACCCAATTTTTTTCATAAATTTCAACAGATTATCTCAAATTATATTTTTTCAAAGATATTTCTAAATGCTTAAACCTTTTTATGTCAAGATAAATCACACATGCACTACTTGTTGTAGACTACATATTGAATTCTCTAACCATTATGATGTTTATCATTCTATATGTTTAGATTTGCATACTAACAATGTTTTTTAGGATTGTGGCATAGAAGCCCCACCAACATCTCCAAGAGAGTTCTTATCAAAAAAATTATGTGAAATAGAGGATGGACAAATATTCTACAGGACAACATGCTTGGATGGTTCATGCGAGCATTGTGGTGGCTTGTAGCGTATGCCAGTATGTCAACATATAGAAAGCACAAATGAGGTGGGATAGAAACTAGTAGAGTTTGGGAAGTATAAAATAGTGGCATACGTTACAAAAGATAGATCTCAAGAAAAAGTGTGATTTTCTTATTCAAAAGATTCCAGTGTATCAGTTTGTGTCCATGTTTTGTGAGAATATAGTGTATGAGTATGCAAGGCATACCCATAGAGCCTGATGGTTGGACACAAAATTCAAGCTATGCAAGGACACCTTTCCAGTTGCCAGCATAGTATCAGTGGTTGAATTTGCAAAGAAATACACTCTATAGCCACAATGTGAGGTGCAATCACAATATTACAACTCTACATAGGTTTCGATATTTGTGCACATAACATTCATTCATGCAATTGATAGTACAGAGGACCAAAGGAAGGTATTGAGGGAGTATCACTTTTATATTAGTGATGATCACAAACATTCTATAGAGTTTGTACAAGGTTTCTTCTAGATGTTCTATAGTGATTTGAATCAGAGGGACATAACATACGGTCAACATATAATATGGTCGAATAACTGTACAACATAGTTTAAGAACTCACACATGTTCTACTGGTTGAGTAGGATGCATGTCATTATAGGTGTTCAACATATGTGGAACTTTTGTGAGTCCGGACATGGAAAAGGGGAGCATGACGGTGCAGGAGCATGTGTGAAAAGAGTATTAACACAAGAAGAGTTAAAGTATAAAGACAATGCAAAGTTGGCAGATGCAAAATAAATCATCAAGTGGTGTAATGCTTTGATGGGTCTAGGTAATGAATGTGCGTCTTAAGTTCATAGTTTTTTTGGTTGATGGATGATACTAACATTGCACCTTATGAGGATTGTTGTACACTAACAAGATCAAGTGAGCTACACTCTTTCCTTAGCTCAGATGCAGGTTCATGGAGTATCAATACATGAAAGATGGCATGCTTTTGTTCTTCATGTACAATACAAGCCTGAAATGATTGTGAGTCAAGGGAGTGGGTTGAAAAATGGTTGAAAAGTTATCTTAGCCCACTTCACATGTATTTCCCTCCAACAACATTAGAACTAACATAGATGGAATCATCGGTCAACTTAGACCACGTATCAGATCTAGTTCAACCAGGTAATATATCTACTTGCTTAGTTTTTAAAATTCCTATTGTTATCTCACTTTGTAGTGTATTTGTAATGTTGACTAATTTCAAGAGATTTACGACACATATCAATGCAGGCATGTTTATGTAGTTATTGCAGATGAAGACAAAAAAGAGGGAACAAACTATTACTTGTGTCATTGTGTTGAGGCCAAAAATAAATTGGAGGCCTCAATTATAGATGGAGAAAACATTGAATACCCTATAGGCTCAATTGTTGTTACTGGAATGTGTCTTAGAAGGTACCCACATAAGAGTGTTAAATATTGGCTATTTCAGGACTTTGACATGCATTGTAGAATTCTTCATTACTTGAACCTTGTCATGGCATCCAATGTTCATTTGACCAAATATGGGGGTAGACCTTTGAACAAGACCTTGTGGAAGGTTTGTGAGTCTGACCATGAGGCAATACTCGACACAATAAAGAGTAGAGCAGACCTAGATGGTTCATTGGATTAATTTGTAAGTATGCACATTAGTTCTTATTAATTTATACTTGTATGCACATTAATTTGTTTGATCCCAATGCTATAATCTTCTTTTACTTTTCCTATTTGTAAGTAACTTGCTAAAAATTGATTGGTGTCCCCTTGCAGAAAATGTAGATTTATGAGCCATCCAAGAGAATCTCAGCCAAAAAGAAATGCAACATCCTTATTTTGATGATCTTGACAAATCTCAATTATGATTTTAAGCCATTATAAAAGTGTGTGTGAATCTTGGTGAGGGAATTTCAAGTTATTCATTTGAAGTTAACCTTATCAAGAGCACTTGTGATGTAGACATTATAAGAGCATCTCGAATTTCAAGTTATTCTATTCATGAGAGGTGTTGTGTGTAATTGGTATCTTGGAACTCTCAATGAAGATGTATGACCAAGAGTGACTAATTTGAGAGACTGGAATTCCTATCCTCAATGGAAGCATAAAAAAAAAATTCTTTGTTGTTCTTGTGTTGGAACCAAATGGTGTGGATTTGTTATATGTAAGTTCCTTCCATCTATTTTCATTTCATTTCCATTTTGGATGCTCTTTCTTTTTCTTCTTTTACTTTGTGTATTTGTAAGTAAACTACTAAAAATTGATTGGTCTCTCCTTGCAGAAAATGTTGATTTATGATCCATCGAAGAGAATCTCAGCTAAAAAAGCAATGCAACATCCTTATTTTGATGATCTTGACAAATCTCAATTCTGATTTCAAGCCATTATAAAAGAGCGTGTGAAGCTTAGTGAGGGAATCTCAAGTTATTCATTTGAATTTAACCCCATCATGAGAACCTATGATGTAGAAATTATAAGAGAATCTTGAATTTCCTATGATGTAGACATTATAAGAGAATATTGAATGTATGAGTGACATTGTAAATGATCTGTGAGAACAAAGTACCTAAGACATTGTGCCTATGGTGCAAGGCACCTGGGCTTTCATTTTGTAAAAGGGGTTTAGTATGTAGTGTCTTTATGTTTAAGGTCATGTTTTTGTTTTGAAATAAGGTATTTAAGAACATGTTGCAATGTTTTTGGTTTTTTTTGGTTAGGAGGAGTCATTTTGAGTCAATTTTGTAAAATTACGAAAATTGTAAAAAAGTTGCATAACAACTTTTGCATTTTTGATGTAAAAGAAAAGTTGAATAGTTAGGATGTTAAAAGTTAGTTGTAGTTAGTTGGATATGGTTGGAAAAGGTTAAATATGCTTTGTAATGGTCAAAATAGGGGTTGGATGTACATTTGGAGGATTAAATAACAAAGATTCACTATTTTTTGTATTTTCCTACATTGAATTTTGCTGCTACAACAACTTGTACGTTTTGGTATAGCCTAGAAGTGCTTATTTGTGCATTTGAATTGATGGAGGAGTGAACTACCTTTCATTTTCATATTGTCTCATTTGATTTCATTAGGATTTGAGTTATACTATTTTGATACCCCACTCTGCATCAATATAACTAGCATACAATTTAACTTATTATAAAAACTTCATTTATTAAAACAAATCAACCTAATGATTATATATCAATATCAATATAGCATACAGTCTATTGAAATAAACACTTGTAATGAGATTTACTCAATATTGAAATTTATTGCTGCCCTCAAATAATTGTAATTCAAGCAACGTAATCCCTTAACAATCCAAATTGCAAAAGGGAAACAATATTTGATGGTCTGTTACCCACCCAAACACGTGGAATCACTCTGAGCTACGTTCAACCATATTGATCCCTTAAGAGTCCAAAGTGCAAAAGGGCAACAATATTTGATGGACTATTACTCGAAAACTGTGATGCTTACGAACTCTCCATCTGAGCCTATGAGATCACATTAGGCCCCTCTACAATAAGCTCTCTTGGTTTTTGTTATCTCAGAGTCACTTTCCCGTGGTGTCTTGTTTACTTGATGGAAAGTTAAATGCAAGTAGTGTAAAGGTAAAGGTGCAATTTTTGTTTTTCAACCTGGCGTTACCAAATGAACTATTCCAAATATCTAGATGGCTAAATTTACGCTAGAATAGTCCTCTTTCGCACTCCATACACATAGAATTGCTTCTGCCACGCTCAACCGCCCGATCCTTAAGGTAGCAAAAGGGCAGCAATCTTTGGACAGACTATTACTCGAAACCTGATGCTAAGAAATCTTTATCCAAGTCTATAGGATCACAGTTATCTCTATAATAACCTCTTAGTTTTGTTATCTCAAGAGTGGTTTTCCATGGTGTCTAATTTTCACTGATGGAAAAGTGTCAAATGCAATGCAAAGTTGCAAAGTGGTGCAAATCTTTTGTTTTGTAACTTGTGTGACCAAATAGACCTCCAATGCATCCGATGGGTGGGGTTTAATTATGCATGGACTTTCACACCCAAATACGTAATCACTTTGAGCTACATTTAACCAAAGAGTAATCCTTAAGAGTCCAAAGTGCAACCGCTACAATATTTGATGAGCTATTACTCGAACACCGTGCTGATTAGAAACTTCTTGTTTGATCCTATGAGATCATTTTTGGCCCCTCTACAATAACCTCTCTTTTTTTCCACTATCTCACTGGCGTTTTCCCGTGGTGGCAAATTTTCACTTGGGGAAAAAGTTGTCAAATGCAAGTAGTTGAAAGTTGTAAAGTGGTGCAACTTTCATTTTGCAACTCATGTGACCAAATAAATTGTTCCAATGCATCTGAGTGGATACATTTAAGCTATGAATGGTCCTCTTTCATACCCAAACATGTTGAATCGCTCTGAACTACATTCAACCGATAGAATTCCTTAAAAGTCAAAAGTGCAAAATGGCTACAAGCTTCAACATGTTATTACTCGAATACCGTGATGCTTAGAAACTTCTTGTCTAATCCTATGGGATCATGTTGGGCCCCTCTAAAATAATCTCTCTCATTTTTTTCTATCTCGGAGGCATTTTCCCGTGGTGGCAATTTCACTCTGGAGAAAAGTTGTCAAATGCAGTAGTTGAAAGCGTAAAAGGGTAACTTTAATTCGAAACTCGTGACCAAACAGATCGCTCCAATGCATTAGAATAGGTATTTTTATGTTAGAATAATCCTCTTTGCACCCAAACACGAAATCACCGAGCCACGCTCAACCGATCAACTCTCAAGAGTCCAAAGTGCAAAATGGCTGCAACTTAGCATGTTGTTACTTCCCATACCATGATGCTTAGAAACTTTATTTGCTGGATCTATGGAATCACGCTAGCCCTCACAATAGCCTCTTGGTTTTCACTATTTTAGAGGAATTTTCCCATGGTGGTGAATTTCAATAAAAAGTTGTCAAATGTAAGTAGTTGAAAGTTGAAAAGTGGTGCAACTTTCATTATGCAATTTGTGTGACCAAACGAATTGTTCCAACACATCCGAATGGGTATTTTTACACTAAGAATGGTCTTATTTTGCACCCAAACATGGAGAATGCCTGAAAGCTGTTCAACTAGCTTGATCCTTAAAGGGTCTAAAGTGCAAAGGGAAACAATCTTTATTTGTTACTCGAAACCGTGATGCTTACAAACTCTTCATCTGAGCCTACATGATTGCGTTGGGTCCCTCTACAATAACCTCTCTTGGTTTTCATTATTTTGGATTCATTTTCCTATGGTGTCCAGTTTTCACTAGATGGAAAAAGTGCCAAATGAAAGCAGTGTAAAGTTGCAAAGTGGTGCAACTTTCGTTTTGCAATTTGTGTGACCGAAAAAATTACCCCAACACATCCTGATAGGTATTTTTATGCTATGCATGGTCCTCTTTTGCACCCAAACACATGGAATCGCTTCGAGCTACGTAAAACCGGCTTGATCCCTTATGATGGCATGCAAAAAAATTGAAAAGAGAAACATACACACAACGGTTGAGAAGTCTAAGATTTCCAGACAAAAAGCATATGATCATCCTCAAGTTTAGAAAGTGCAAATTTTATTTAATTATCCTCCTTGCCCTTACAACAATATACAACCAACTGTAAATGCGTATAATGGTGGAACTTGGAAACATTTTATTTCTCCTCAATTAACAACTTTGGTTGTGAAGCATTTTGTCATTTTCATTTGAAATGATTTGTTATGCTTGAAAATTGGAGTCTAAGAGAAACAAGTGATGCTCTCATTTTATTTTGTTTTGATAAATAAAGTTTCCACCATTGAGTCCATTTCTTATTTGTATTATAAATTATAACTTGCTTTCTCCGATTCCATTTCCTATACAAGAAATAATATTGCAAAAAGTTGACATATAAATCTTTCAACGTGTTTATATGGTGATGGATCAAGAACATAACAATTCATTCTGCACTATGAGGATTATGCTATGAAAATGTTTAAAGACTATTCAAGATAAATGTTTGTATGATAATGTGTTAAGAAGTTAACTACTTCATCTACTATGAATATTATGTTTTGCAAGTGTTGTGAAGATTATGTATCATTTGCTTAATTGAGTTGTTCCAATAAAAAGATTAAATATATTGGAATCTTTTTATGAAACATTTCATGGAATACCAATTGAAAATGTGTTTTTTTCTTTTAGATAAAGCATTTCATGCAACTCTTTGGATTAAACTGAATTGAGATATGTAAGAACAAGGGAGCATTAGGAAATACATTGATCAAGAATCTTAAATAAGCCTTCTCTCCTGTTGCAATTTTGGATGGATTATTAGTTTCAAAGTATTGGGAATGCTTTGCCTATTTTCTAGTATGTAGTTGTCATTTTAGAAGGCTCGTCTCTTTATATATTTTATACTCATTCTTAATCAATTATCAAGTTAATAATTAGTGCATTTATTTACAGTTAATATTTTCTTTTAAATTTGTGCAATTTTGGAATTTGTAACTCCACTAATATTCCTAAAAATATTGAAGTTGTTTAGCATCAATCAATTAATATTCAAGACAAACCATGAAGGACAACAATGATCAATGCTAGGGCTAACCAATTAATAATTATACTTGTGAATAAGGGAAGCACAAGTACTCAAAAACATGTAAGCCTTGAAGTATACACACAAATATATAGTATATGAAAATTAATACAAAGTATATGCATGAATACAAGATATACACATGAAAGCACATAAGTCGCAAAGTATACATTGGAATACACATAAGTCACAAAGTATACACGTAAGTTGTAAAGTATACACTTGAATACACATAACTCATATCTATTGAACCATGGATTTATAATACAAATATGGACACCATCGATAAAAAATATTTGTATTAACCAAATAGCCATGTAGGCATACATCAATATATGTCGATATAAGTATAAAATATAGGTACAAAATAGCCATATAGGCTTCCGAGAATGTCGTATAGGAATATAATGTCAAATATATCCAATATAAAATATGTACAAAAATGCCATATAGTGATGCAGTAGGGGGAGGCTTGCAACACACAAACACACAATTCCAATCTGCAAACACAATTGACAATTCACAATTTCATCAGGATCTCTTCATTCAACAAGTTCACACTATTTCCTTGTAGCATATCAATTCCACTAAATCAGGTATTACTCCACTCTCACACCCTTTCAATTCACAACACAACACACATCAGGGACCCATTATAGAGCCTTTCAACATATAAAACAATCACCAATAGTTACTTTGCAACAAATTGCTCAAATCGGGTTTTCTACGCTTTTTAGGGCTGAAATTAGCCCAAATTTCCAAAGAGACTACTCTCTAAACTTGTACAAACTCTTTGAAACTTTGGGGAAGCAATTCAAATGCTTCAAAACCTCAAATTCATCAATTAGATCACAAAATTCCAATCATTCACTATTCAAACCATGAAACCCTCTTCCTAGGCTTAGAAACCCTAGGTTTTATTGAAAGTAGCACTTTCCAAACACTCTAGAACTTGAAAAATGTTCAAATAAGTCTAAAATACCCTGTTCATGCTTAGTCCACCCTAAAATTATGCTTCCCAATGCAAAAACTCAAATTGACATATCAAAACCTCATTTTCCTTAAAGAAAACTCACTTTTACACAAGGGTTTCACACCCATCTCACTTTCAGACCTCCCTTGCTCTAGTTCAACATTCTCCCACCAAAACCCTATCATTTCCAATCCATCCCACCGAGTTACAAGCTTTACAGTAGGTGGGATGGAGTCAATACATGTTTGAAGCTTACAAACTTAAAAGAACCCTGTTTCAATCAGTTAAAGAAATATTAAGATAAATCACACAAAACCTTATGGAAAAGCCTCAAAATGGATTCAAATGAGAGAAGACACAATGTACTATGATATTCCACAAAGAAATGAATCAAAAAGATATTGTACAGCCTATACAACCTACTGTTATACTGGAAATTACAGAAAAATGGAGAAATTCTGAGTTTTATTAATCAAATTCTTCTTTCCAATCCAAGGATCAACCTCCATTCAAATTTCTCAAGGAATTGTAGTGTTTCCCACCTAAAAAAAACTCCTTCAACTTCCAAAACTAACATTTGAAAGAGGTGACCATTAGTCTCCCTCTTTGTTGCATTTTACAACTTTATATTATTCCAAACTAACAACTTAGCACTTTTTCATATTTTATAAACACCACCACCTAGACACCTAAGTACTATAAAAAATGACTAATTACATCAACATATGGTCTTATAGACCTTATTTTAAACAAAACTCGAAAACCTTTAAAGCCTAGAACTCATGAACTTGACTTGACAATTTTACACCAATGGTGCTCCTGCACCATACACCCCAGCTTTGAGCTTTTGCAAGTCTCTTGGAAAGATGAAGGTTACATGTCCACCCTTGTAGTATTCGTGCATTTTTCCTCTTTGTCATTTTTCTTGCTTTGATTCTTCATTTTCATAGACATTCTTGGTTTTTCCTTCACTTATTTATTGCTCCAACTATCCTCTTTGTACTGTGGGGTGTTTGTTTAACTTTCCATCATCAAACACTATCATTTTATCTTTCCTCTCAACTGTGTTTTTCCTCTCTTCAACTGCCAAAACCATTGTCTCTTGTTCTACCCTTTGTACAAGTTTCTTCCCACTTGTTTCTTCACCATTTTCCACTGTATTCTTGCAATTACTAGTCTTTCTCAAACTTTCCTCTGTCATTTCTGTTGTACCATTGCATTGAATGGTCTTTGTCAAACCTATACTTGCTTCCTGCACTGTCTTTCCAATTGTCTCATCAATCCTATCAACTCTCAACTATCCTATCACCTTACCAACATTTACCTTCTTGTCCACTATCTTTTCTACCTCAGAATTTTTTTTACTATCAACTTTTAATTGCTTCTTCTCTACATCTGCAACCTTGCTATCCTCTGTCATATAAATACCACAAATCACTGTCCTCTCATTATTATCCATTTTCTTCTCATTTATTGTCTTGTCCATACCATCACTCACTATCACAACTTCACCTTTCACTGTCTCTCCAATATTTCTATCCCCTATTTCATTTCCAATCAACTGTATCTTCACTCTCTTTGCCACCACAAGGAAACTTACTGTCCCTACAAGGATCTCATTACCCTTATCTTGTCCTTCCAAAGGCTCTGCACCCTTACTCTTTCCTTTACCAGTCTGAGATACAACTTGTTCCATTTTCTTTTTCCACACAAATTCATTCTTCCTTTCTCTTGGATGCAAGTCATACTCATGTTTTCTTCCTACTATCCTATCTCTGTCAAGCATGGTATTTGCTACTACACACATATTCTTTCTTTCATCTTCATCCACACATTCTTTTCTCCCAAACATAATAACCTCACCATATTCCTCTAGACCCTCAACCAATGGAGTCAAGAAAAACTCTCCCATCTTTTTCTATGGTGTAAGTATTTTGTCTACCATTATGCAAGGCCAACCTACCAAACTGCTAGGGCCTTCCCAACAATAAATTTCAACTCATGGGTAGTATATCACAAAGCACTTCATCTTTATATGGACCTATTTGAAACTCAACCCTTGATTGTTCATTCATCATCAAAGACTAATTTTCACTAACCCATGACACCTTATATGGCCTTTTCCTAGGTAATCTTTGCAAATGCAACTTCTCTACCATCTCATGAGACACAATATTATCTATACAACCTAAATCAACAATGACTTTGCATACCTTGTCTCTACATCTACAGACTGTCCTGAATAAAGCCTTTCTTTGAAACATCTCTTCCTCTTTTGTGGTCTTCAAGATTTGTTTCTTCAACATCAAAATTTCATGAACTTCAGCCCTTGCAATCAATTTGTTGAACTTGAACTACTTTCAGCTTCATCTTCTTGAATTATTTGAGCTCTTCTATATGGTTTTCTTTCTCCTCCACTTATTGATGAACTAGCCTTCTTAGGGAACTTCCAATCAGGGTGTTCATATTCTTGGAAATGATAACATCTACCTACAAAAGTGTTAGAGTTTCTTCCACCTCCAAATTTTCCTCTTGTGCCTCTATATCCACCTCTGAAATCAACAACTTGTTCATCTCTCTTACTTGGTTCTTCTTGTTGATTTTCAGTTGCTTGCCTTGGAGTAGAAATTTTTTCTCTTCCTCTCATGGTGCTGCCTCTTCCTCTTACTATTTTCTCTTGTCTTCTCTTTAACTTTTCTTCCACATTTAATGCCATTTTATAACATTCTTCTACATTTCTAGGGTTAGTCAAAGCCAACTCATCCTGGATATTCATTCTCAAACCACCCAAGTACCTAGCAGTTTTCTCATCTTCATTTTCATTGTGATTATCCCTCATACTCAATCTATAAAATTCCTTAGTATATGCTTTTACATCCATTTCCTTTTGTCTCAAATTTTGCAACTTCTTAAACATTTGAACTTGGTAATCTAAAGGGAGAAACTTACCTTTAACTTAGCCACCATCTTTTCTTAATCCACAATCTTAGACTTTCCTTGTTTCCTTCTCTTTGACTGTAGATAATCCCACCATACAAGTGCATGACCCTTAAGCTTTGTTTTGGAAATATTCACTCTCTATTCTTTAGTAATCTCTTCACATTCAAAATAGTTATCCAAAGAAGCTATCCAATCTAACAATTCCTCTTCATTCAAATTACCACCAAAATTTTGCACATCAATTTTTACCTTGTATTTGTCACCTTTTACAACCTTTATCAACTTGGTCATTTTGTGATCTTCTAGATCAAAATCTTCTTCAACATCTTCAAACTTCTTCAACATCATCTTCATCTTCTTCTGACTCACTACTCTTAACTAATTCTCTTATCTTATTGGTTTCTAAGGCTTCCAATATCTCTTTCAATTCTCTTATCTCTTTAATGTAGTGGTTTCTCAATTCATTCATCTCCTTTGTTGTGTTCTTTCCTTTTGGAGGCATCTTCACTATCTTGCCTCTTCACCTTCCAAGATTGCTTTCACAATCTTCAACTCTCTCTTCTACAAGAATCTGGTACCTTTGCTCTGATACCACTTTGATGCAGTAGGGGAGGCCTACAACACATAAACACACAATTCCAATCTGCAAACACAATTGACAATTCACAATTTCATCAAGATCTCTTCATTCAACAAGTTCACACTATTTCTTTGTAGCATATCAATTCCACTAAATCGGGTATTAATCCACTCTCACACCCTTTCATTCACTATACAAAACAAGTTAGGGACCCATTACAAATCCTTTCAACATATCAAACAACCATCAATAGTTACTTTGCAACAAATTGCTCAAATCAGGTTTTCTACGCTTTTAGGGCTCAAATTAGGCCAAATTTCCAAAGAGACTACTCTCTAAAATTGTCCAAACTCTCTGAAACTTTGGGGAAGCAATTCAAATGCTTCAAAACCTTAGATTCATCAATTAGATCATAGAAGTCAAATCATTCACTAGTCAAACCATGAAACCCTCTTCCTAGGCTTAGAAACCCCAAGTTTTATTGAAAGTAGCACTTGCCAAACACTCCAGAAATTGAAAACTATTCAAAAAAGTCTAAAATACCGTATTCATGCTTAGGCCACCCTAAAATTATTCTTCCTAGTGCAAAAACTCAAATTGACATATCAAAACCTCATTTTTCTTAAAGAAAACTCACTTTTACACACAAGGGTTTCACACCCATCTCACTTTCAGACCTCCCCTGCTCTAGTTCAAAATTCTCCCACAAAAAACCTATTATTTCCAATCCATCCCACTAAGTTACAAGATTTACAGTAGGTGGGATGGAGTCAATACATGTTTGAAGCTTACAAACTTACAAAGAACCCTCTTTCAGCCGGTTAAAGAAATCTAAAGATAAATCACACAAAACCTAATGGAAAAACCTCAAAATGGATTCAAATGAGAGAAGACACAATTTACTATGCTATTCCACAAATAAATGAATCAAAAATATATTTACAACCTATACAACCTACTGCTATACTAAAAATTACAGAAAAATGGAGAAATTTTGAGTTTTATTGATCAAAATTTTCTTTCCAATCCAAGGATCAACCTCAATTCAAATATCTCAAGGAATTATATAGTGTTTCCCACATAAAAAAATCCCTTTAGCTTCCAAAACTAACATTTGAAAGAGGTTACCGTTGGTCTCCCTCTTTGTTGCATTTTACAACTTTATATTATTCCAAACTAACAACTTAGCACTTCGTCATATTTTAAAAACTCCACCGCCTAGACACCTAAGTACTATCAAAAATGACTAATTACATCAACATATGGTCTTATAGACCTTATTTTAAACAAAACTCAAAAGCCTCTAAATCCTAGACCTCATGAACTTGACTTGACAATTTTGCACCAATGGTGCTCCTGCACCATATAGGCATACAACAAAGTGCTATGGAATCAAAAGTCATTGCTTTCCATGCTCTCAAAATAAAACCTTTCCCTTTGTTGGTTGATCAAATGGTGATACATTTGTCACTTGTTTATTCTACAGTCGAGGAGTTCTCTTGCTCCTCCTCCTAAGGTTTAGTTCTTGGTCAAGTTTTATCTATTACAATAAGAAGTAAATACATTAATATATAGAAATTACATTAAAAAAAATGATATATTTAACAAAATAATCACTTACCGCTATCTGATGATCACTCTCCATGAGGGAAATATTCAAATTCCTATGCTAAGGCATGCTAAAGCCCTGTATAAACCATCCAAATAGAAAACTACGAATCAATAATGGTTTGGTTTTTCACTAACATCTATACCAACGAATGTAAATTGAAATTTAGTAATTTTCCTCATACCTCCCCTGTCAAAGACATCGAGGATTCTATAGTAGATGAAACATCGATCTCCATTACCCTTTGAACATTCAGAGGTGTATCAGCTTGCAACATCTGAAAATAAAACAAAAAATTATTCAATCACGAAAACTACAATAGCGATCCACGTCATGACTTATAATGTATGAGATAATGAACAAAATTTTGAGTACTTATTAAACTATATATTTCTACTATCATGCTCATTATTTTCCCTATCATATCTATTTTGAAAGCATGCATTTTTAGGATTTTACCCATAGCAGCAAGCTGATGAACCATTTGATAAAATTCTTTCATAGAAATGTACAATAATTGTAGTGGCATAGAGAAGGTAGTGAACTATTTGAAAAAATGCCTCAAAGAAATGGGGTCTCGTGGTGATGAAATTCCATTACAAACAAATGTGTCATGTCATTCCATCACCATAAGACCACATTTCTTTCAGGTATTTTTTCAAATAGTTCATTGCCTTCTCTATGGTATTATGTTGGGATGGGGCAGATGGTATAGTGTGGCTTTGGTTATGAGATGGAGGGAGATCGTGACATGAAGAGGGAGGAGTGGGGAAATGAACAAGTGGAATAAAAGGTGGAAGGTTCGATGGATTGGTAAATTGAGGATGAGGACCTTGAAAATAATTTGGAGGGGAATTTTGGCTAATGGGTTGGTTTCTATTCTTCAAGCAGTGAGCTATTTGTTAAAATGCCTTAGAGAAATGTGGTCTCGTGGTGATGGAATGACATTCCATCACCCGGGCATTCTCTAAAACGACACAAAAGCAACCCTGCTGAAATAAAACAACAATTTCTTCTCATCTCAATTACCAACCTTCCCTTTCCATCACCATGCACATTTCTTTTTTTCATACTACTCACTGCCTTGACTATGATATGCTTACTATTATGCTTTGATAGAAATTTTTCCAAGCATCCATAGTTTGTTGGAAAACACCTATTTTAGGCTTTTAGCCATAGCAGCAAGGAAGTGAGTAGTTTGATAAAATGCTTTGGTACACATGTATGGAAAATGTGGTATCATAGAAAAGGTGGTGAGATGTTTGAAGAAATTCCTTGAAGAAATGTGGTCTCATGGTGATGGAATGGCATTCCATCACCATGAGACACATTTCTTTGAAGGCATTTTTCAAACTACTCACTGCCTTGTCTATGCTATTGCTTACTATTATGCTTTGATAGATTTTTTCCAAGCATCCATAGTTTGTTGGAAAACACCTTTTTTAAGCTTTTAGCTATAGCAGCAGGAAATTAATTGTTTGATAAAATGATTTGGTAGACATGTGTAGAAAATGTGGTAGCCTAGAAAAGGAAATGAGTTGTTTGAAAAAGTGCCTCAAAGAAATTGGGTCTCATGGTGATGGACATCACCATGAGACAACATTTATTTGAGGAATTTTTTCAAACAACTCATTGTCTTGTCTATGCTATTGCTGACTATTATTCTTTCATATATTCCTTCCAAGCATCCATAACATAGACAAGGTAGTGAACTGTTTGAAAAGATGCCTCAGTAAAAAGTGGTCTCATGGAATTCCAAGACAAGAAAATGCAATTGGAAGCTACTCCTACTTATTACTTATGCTATGTGAAGTAATTGCATCACGCTTATGTTTCTAACAAAACTATATTGTAGTTGAAATTTTGCCATCTATCGGCATCTAGTTATTAGTTATGAATGTGAAGTAATGCTTTGAGTTTGAAAGATGTGCAATGCAGCGTAATCATTGATATGAATACTTCTACGAATATATTAATTAAATTCATTAGTTAAACTCTTTATTCTATTACCTATGTGTAGGTTTGTCTAAATCCACTAGCACTAGGAGGTGTTCCCTTGAAACCTCTAATATTAGCCTATTCAACATCCAAAATCACATATTAAAATACCATTCATAAAACAATGCTATTAACATGTAATAAATTTATAATTGTTTACTAGTTACATACCTCAATGGTAGATGCAGTGGAGAAATAAGCAAGTGTAGGGCCAGTGTATCTAGTATCAAAACTGTGACCTTGCAATTTTATTAAAATCATAAAACTAAAATAGTTAAGCTTGCATTTAAAAATTAAAATTTAATAAATTAAATTCAATGAACATGCTAACATTTACCTAAGTATCAATTCCATAGGCCTCATTCAAAATGTCAGCTTCCCTCACCATCTCCATAGCCACAAACATATCATGCATAGAAGCCTCCTAAGTGTCGGTGGGGTCATATGAACAAGTCACCCCGCAAGACTGACACAAATGGGATAGAAGCCCACCACTCGAAGACTCCCCTAGATGGTGTTGTAGAATAGGGTTGGAATGCTAGATGACACTTTGGGTCAAATATTTGATGGCCTACAAAGTCTCTACCTCAGCACTCTCCTTTAGGATGGAAGGGATAACGATGTGCTCATGAGGCATCCTAGCAAGAGGTCGTCTCCCTTGCCACATAGGATCCTGTTGTGCACCAGGTCTATCTTGAGTCAACCCCACACCTTTCCCCTGGAAGTCCCTCATATCAAAATAGTTCAATATTTTGTTCAAGATGAACTCACAGTATAGTTTCCCAAGGAAATACTACAGGACTTCACAATTGTTGCATGGTGGGTAATCAAAAACCATGGACCACCTATCTGTAAAAAAGTTCCTAATCTGTTGGTGGTGCCACCAATGGATAGGAAATCTCTTCACATTCAGGGTAAGATTTGCATTTGTGTGTGGGTTAATGAATAATGAGCACAAATCAAATTTTGTAATTTTTAGATCTTTTACATCTTTATATGATAATTTATCCTAGTAATAAGCCCTAGCCGCCTGCCTCCTATCTTGCCAACTAGTTAATTGTTTTTTGATTGAATCTACATGTTTTAACATTTATTTGAGTGAAGTTTCTAGGGTCATTCTTTCCATGGTTGAACCTGTTGGACATTTCAACACTCCCCACTTGGAGTAGGGACCCTCTGTTTTCTGATTTCGGATGTCTCTTGGACCTTTGGTTTTTATTGGATTTGTCCTTTCAAGGTCTTGGGATGTTGGTCTTGCTTGCCTTGGTCTTACCCTGAAGGTTGAATTGATCAAACTTGGTTTTTAATGGAAGTCTGGGTTTTGACCTATCTGGGATTTTCGGCTCACTCAGTTTTCCTGGATCTGGTTCATCATCTGTCAATGTCGAATTTTTTGAGGTTTGGGTTTTTGGTTGAATCGGGAGTTTTCCATCACGTGGATTTTTTCGGACTTTGTCAGAATCCCGGAGGGGTGTGACGTCCGCGGAATTCATGCTCACTAGGATAGTCCGTCTGGCTCGAATTCTTCTGAAATTCCATTTTGACCTCGAGCTTCCGAATTTCCTCAGTATGTCTTTTCGGTCATTAATGCTCGAAGTACATCTTCTCTGGTGCGAGTGTGGATGAATTTAAGGTCTTTTGGCACTCTTTTTGATTTCATTATTCATCTTCCATTTGCTCTAGTGCTTGAGTTTCTTCTTTTGAGCTTTGGTCGTTGGATTTGGTCTGCTCGTGCGTGGATTCCTTAGGTGGTTGTGTTGATATTATCACCGCTAGGGCACCCTGGTTCACAGTGATTTCTTTGGGCAAAGTTCTATCAGATTTAAGTCATGGTAAGTCATCTTTGATCTCTCCCCTTTGTTTTGCACTTCATGGTTGAATCTTTAAAAGTTCATTGATGATTATACGGGTCAACCCTTGCTTGTTTTTAGAGATTTCATATTTATTGTGTTGGGGTTCGGTTCACTTTTTCATGGGTTTTTGATGCTTGCATTGCACGTCCCGCTATTTTGTCGATCGAATTTCGGGTATGCAAGCATGCCTGGGCGTTCTTTTGAGGTCGTGCCCTGTTTGGGTGTAATCAAGTTTAATTTGTAAAGGTAGGGTTTCATTATGTCTGCTCAGGGTCGTTAAGTTCAGTGGAGTCATTGTGATCCTCGTGCCCTGCGTATAGCTTGACCTTGTTCATAGCATGTGAGATCCCAGTGTGCCTTAGTTTTATCATTTTGAAGGATGATGTTTGATAATTTCGAGCTTGCCCTAGCTTTCATGGCGGAAGTCTGGGTGTCAAGATTAGGGCATCATTATTTTGTCGTGAGGATTAACTATTTGAGAGTGTTGGGAACTTAAATTCAAGAACAATCAAAATTTGGCTTCCCAGGGTTGATTTCATGCCCATTAGATTTGGATAGGGGGTTTATATGATCATTTGATTATTGGTCTGCGCGTCGAACGATCGTTGGGTTTCCGAGTCATCCGCGGAATTTCTATGCACCCGGATTTTCCCGAATTTTGCCTTTTCCCCAGAGTATGATGAGTTCCCAGAATTTCAAGATTGTCCGCGGAAATCCGAACTATCCGGATTTTTCCGGTTTTCTGCCTGGTTTCACTTGATTTTGATTTTCAAATTGGGATAAGGAATTAAATGTTGGATGATGATTTGTTGTTGCTTAATAGATGAATCTTATGGTAATCATGCATTTCTTTGAACGTATTGATGATTTATTTGATGAATGATGTCTTGATAGCATGAGTCCGTCTAGGTCAGATTTCTGCGAAATTCTGCCCTGACTGGATTTTCCCGGATTACCCAATTTATACGGATTTTTGAGATTGATGATTAATGATTTATCTTAATGATTTCATGTGGTTTCGAGACTAACCTTTGATTGAAATATGGATGATAATTGGATTTTCATGAGACTCTTTGTGAATGCAGGCTGAATCAAGCAAGGCAGCGGCAAGAAAGTCCAAGGGTGATACAGAGGGATCCTCAGTTACGGATGCTAAAAGAACTAGGCTGGATGTGAAGAGTCAAGTGCCAGATAGTAAGATAGCTTCAGTTTGGTCAGAGGTCTCGGATACCAATGTAGGAGCTTGGAGATATGAAGAATTCAAAGAAAGGTTGGCTTAGAGTGATTCATCGGTCCTGACGAGGGGAATGGTGAAATACAGACTGGCTCATCTGGCAGGATTTCCTCTTGCGGTTCAATGCTATGAGTTGATATTGGAGTGTGCTCGACAATATGACTTTGATACGCAGAGGGTCATTAGCACTGAGGGGAGAGTATTGGCAAACTTCAATCTAGTTTCCATTGCCCAGGCATTTGATATGCCAAACTTATCATGTGTATGTGCCTTGGACATGGACATGGATAGGAATTATTATGAGGATGAACCTACTAAAGCCCAACAGATGATCAATTCTTGGCTTGAAAAGCCAAAATATCATTTCTCCAAGCTGCCTAAACAGTTACACAGGGTCAAGTTCCGACAAGATATATATGATGCAATCACACTGTTAAGCAGGGTGGCAGGCTTGAAGAGTGCTGGGGTACTAGAGAATTGGATGGTGCATGTCATTAACAGGATTGAGCAAGGCATCAATTACTATTGGGAAAGGATTATCAGTGCAATGATTGACAGGCAGATGAGAGATGTGCTAGAAACCAAGAAATTCACCATGACATCTTATGTGGTATATGTACTTGCCAGATTTTATCCATACAGGGGATTGAGTCCAAAAGGAACATTTGGGCAAGATGTCATTTATGAGGTGTACCCTGAGCTGCACCTAGGGAATCTGAATTATAGAAGAGTGAATGATGCATTCACTATGCATATTACTAGGTTGCTCTAGAATGCAGAGCATGTGAGAATTTCTGATGGAGCCAAGGAATTGATTAAAAGATATGGAGCCTGGTTTATACAATTCCCCACCTTTTCCTATATCAGAATTGATGGGTGTCCGACTGCTCCATACAGACTATCGAGATATCCCACTGACCATGTCATACTCTTGGAGGTTACCCGACAGATATGTGATTTCGATGTTGTTGTTAAAAAGGAGAAGCACAAGATAGGGTTTGGTGGGGACTTTCCTTTGAAAATTGGTATAAGTGAGGTTTTCCCTTCAATCCAATCGGCCCAAACATCAGGGGAAGAGTTGAGTGCTTTTAGTTTCTCTTTCCATTCTAAGAGGGAAAATTTTGACATCACTGGTGAAGCACAAAAGAAGGCAACTAAAGAATATCACCACAAAGATGATTTAGAGGATTACTGGGTGAACATCAAGGATGACTTTGAGGTGAGAAAGAAATGATATTCTAAGCTTCCAGTTGATGTGATCAGAATGTACAATGTCAAGTTGATTCCTGATCAGTTAGAGGATGATGGGAATTTAGTCCAAGATCATGCATATGAATCAATCAAGGACAGATCCATTGGGGAGATAAACTAGTCAAAAAATGAGATAACTGAGTTGGAAGAATTAATGGCTCCTATTATGAAATCTACCAAGTCATGGCTGAAACATAAGGTATGGGAGTTGGAAAGCGAGAAGGTACCTTGTACCTTTAATTTGATGGGAAATCTGAATGCTCATTCCACCTCAGAGGAATCCGGTGAGGATGATTCCAAAGGAAAAACCAAGGTAAGCTCACCTTTCAAGATTAAAATCAGAGGCCCTAAGGAGAGTGAGCCTGAACAGAAAAGAAAACCCAAAGGAAAGAAGAGGATTCATACTTTGAAAGTAGGTAAGTCCATAGAAGAGGAGGAACTTGAGAATGTAGAGAAATAAGACACTCCTCCAGAGCCAAAAAGGACAAGGACAACTAGGGTTTCAAAGAGGAAAGATCAAGAAACTTCTAAGAATGAGGAAAACCCTCCTGTAGTTGATGTGGAGAGCTCAGGAGAGAAACCTCAGGTTTATTCAAGGAGGTCAAGGACTCCATCTCCCAAGAAGACTGTGCAAAAGGCAGATCCTCTTCCAATGGCATCCACTGTGGAACAACAGAAAGATGCCTCTCCTCCATTGGGTATACCTGAGCAAGCAATTCATGAGGAGCATGAAACCAGTGAGGAGGCAGAGCCATTTAAGGATGGGGAACTTCATAGTGCAGCTGCTGAGCTTGAGGTAGGAGATATGGAAATGTATCCTTCTCCGTTGGTATAGTATGAGGATTCTCCTACAAGCAGCAAAGGTAATAGATCCCCTGAGAAGGAGGATGTTCCTGTTAAGACTCCATCACCCTTGCAAGAAGAGGAGCCAAAGTTGAAAAATAAAGGTGATCAATCTCCTGAAAAAGAAAAGAATGAGATGGTGGATCAGCATGAGGAGGTTAAGGAGGATGAAACCCGGGTGGATCCTGTTGTTCCGAATTGGCTAAACAAAGAGATTACAAGGAAATAGGTCATTGTTAAAGACACTCCTCTCAACTGGGATGAAATGTTGGCTAAGATTGGAAAGGGTAAGAGGAAGAAGATGGCCAAGGTGGTTTCTAAGATAGAAAGAGATGAAGCTAGTAATAGGGTTATTCATATTGCTACCCCTGCTGCTGATAAAAGTAAAGATGAGGTCACCAGGAAGGATTATGACATACAGACTATCAATCTTGGGCCTACCTCTATGGAGCAATATATTGAATAATATGAAGGGTCCAGTGCAGTGATCATTGGAAGATTGAGGAAGGAAACACAGTCCAAGCATGAACTAAAGAAAGAGAATGAAAGGCTTAGGAAATGTCTAGAAGATTTGATGAAGCCTTTGCAATCTCTTCACCCATCCTCTTCTGCTACCGCTAGTTTCTTGCCAAAGGAGACCATCTCTGAAAAAGAAAAGATGAAAGCTTCTACTCTGGCTATAGTAAATTGGTTGAAGGGGGTACAAGCTAAGGGAGATGATGCAATAAAGGAGATCCTTTCAACTAGAAAGGATGCAGTGAGAGCTACGGATTGGTTAAGTCATGTTTTATCTCAAGATAAGGAGGACACTGATCTCTTATTGCAGAAATCCAAGACAATCATGGAGTATGGTAAGGATCAGCTGGTGATTGATGGAATCCTTTCTTCATCTAGGGTTAATGAGCCTTGGGAATGGTTTGAAGCCCTGCAAATCTGGCAAAAGGTCATCAGGAAGATCTACAAACAAAAGAAGCAAATTGATGATAATTTAACTAATGCTTATGATGGATGCATAACATTTTTTGAGATAATGACTAGCAGGAGGAAGATCACTCCTAAATACTTGAGTTTCGAACAATTGAAGAAATGGTGGCATGATGTCTATGCTTCAGACATTGAGGATTCTGTGACAGGGTACCAATTGGCTGATGCAACAACTTATCTAGCTGTGATGGATAAATACCTTGCATATAAGGGTGATTGGGATAAAATGGTTAAACAGTCAAAGGAAGATATTGACTCAATTGAATGTCAGATCAAAATCCTACCCTTGCCAGCTGTTGCTGAGTTGGATAGGGTACTCTTGAAAGTTCATGAATTGCTAGATCAGAACAAAGATAAGGGAGGCAGAAGTTAATGCCATGCCACTTCATGATTTGTGCTTCCCTATTATTATAGGGCATGTGTTGATCCGAGTTGCATTGGGGAATGTGTTGTGGCTGACCTTGATGATGTACCGGCATTTAATGTGTGCCTTATTTTGAATTCCTGAGGTCAACTTGTTTTTAGCTATTTTTATTTTATAAATGTTTGGCTAGGCCGACATGTTCTGGGGTCTTCTTTAAATTGGCATTCTTGCCTCATTTGTAAGGGTTGAAAAGACAAATAGTAGAATTAGACAAGCTAGACTATTAGAAGAGCTAGAGCATTTTGTAGTAGAGACAGTAGTTAGTTCTTTTGAGCAAGTGTTGTAACACAGAAAGTGGAATTGTTGCTACATTTTGGTGATCTAATACAATTGAAGGCATTGTGGTTTCTCTGGTGAATTCTTTTGTGTTAGTTTATCTTGCATGGTTCCTGTTGTTCAATCTTTTGAAATTGCTTGAAGAAATTGGATTGATGTTAGATTTAGAATTAAATTAGATTAGTGAATAATGTTCATGATTTCATATTTGGAATGTTTGTAGCAATCTCTGGTCAATACTCCCAGTAACTATCTGATTGTAGTAGGCTGGTGAAGTCAACCTAGACCATACATCTATTTGTGCTTAGTTCGATTGTGGATGAATGTCTATGATTTGAAAATCTGTATGCCTTAGAAGATTGCACCTTTCTTGTGATATTGCATTGTGGGTTAAGCAGGAATTGGTTATTTGAGATTGGTCCATTCCAGATATTTATCATTTGCATTGTTCATCTTAGAAATAGTTTAGATTTCATTATACCTCTTACATCCTCATCTTTTGTTGTTTCTTTATTATTTGGTTAGATCTAGGATTTAAGATCATCATATTGCAAAATTTGATAAATTGGAAAGATACAGTTTGCTTGTAGTAAGGTCCGATTGTGATTACCAACATTTTCACATATTATCTGAGTTGTTTATGCATTGTCATGACCTGACACCCGAGAGACCTTGGGGTGATCTTAGCACTTGTTGTTGAGAATTCACCTTTCAAGAGAGATAGAATATTATTTTCTGTTGAGTTGTTGTTGTGTAAACACCATCAACAAAACCATTTGGATCATTCAACCTCCTGATTAAATCTTCAATTTTTTTTATTTTTTTCAAATTCACTCATTAAGTTCTGTTGAGTGCCAGGAGGATGTTGAGGGATGGGTGGAGGAGATTGTTGTTGTGGTTGATCAACTTGAGGATTTTGTTGTTGTTGTGCTTGCTGAGGATTTTTTTCCTCTTGTTGTTGTTGTGCTTCTTGAGGATTTTGAGGAGGGTTTATAGGTTCATTAACATCTCCTACAAATTCAAAAAATAAATATCAAAAACAACCTAAAACTAACAAATTCACAAAAACAAAAAAAATAATCCTTACCTCTCAGACCTCCTCGTCGACGTGGCGGAATCCTAGCAATGAAACATCAACAGTTTGATGAAAAATCTTGCAAAATGGCTACTCCCAGAACACGAGCACAGAAATGAGGGGTTTTGGCCACAGGAAAAAAAAAACACAGTCACAAATGCAAATTATTTTAAATTCCTTTTTTTTTCTTTTAATAGCTCATAACGCGAGCGCATTATAATGTGCTCATGTTATAACACGCTCGAATTATGGGCTCTTTGTGGCCAAGCCTTAGACTCGTCACACCAATCCACAACACGAGCACATTATAACGCATTCACATTATGAGCTTTCAAAACTTTTTAAAAAAATTGGCCACAAATTGGCTACCCATCTTTTTGCACCCACCCTTTTATATGAATATCAAGAATACCTCCCATCTATCAAGATTAAACTTTATAGGGTCCTCAAAGTAATGAGGATCACAACATAATCAAACTATTACTTTCCAACCTTTTGGAAACTTGTAACCTGTTATAAAAACAACACAATTCAATCTTTCACTTAGTTTACTAATCTATTGAGAATATCCTACATCAATTTTTATTGCATATTTTTAAGAAAAAATAAAATACCATTGAACTATGTATCCTTTGCCACAGTTCTAAACATAAAGTGTGCTATATTTGCAAGCTTGATAACTTCATCAATCACCTACATACATGAACCAAAACAGATGTAAACTTGAAATATAGAAACAAAAGGTCTAACTATCAACTAATCTTGATGTGCATACTCTAAATTTTAATACAAATTAATGTGCATACTTGCAAATTGATAGGAACCAATGTGCATACTTGTAAATTGATAGGAACCAATGTGCATACTTACAAATTAATCCAACGAACCATCCAAGTCTGCTCTACTATTTATTGTGTCAAGTATTGCCTCATGGTTAGACTCACACACCTTACACAACGTCTTGTTCAAAGGTCTACCCCCATATTTGATCAAATGAACATTGGATGCCACGACAAGGTTTGAGTAATGAAGAATCTTCCAATGCGTGTCAAAGTCCTAAAATAGCCAAACATTAACACTCTTATGAGGGTACCTTCTAAGCCACATTCCAGTAACAACCATTGAGCCTGTAGGGTATTTGATGTTTTCTCCATCTATAACTGGGGCCTCCAAATTTTTTTTGGCCTCAACACAACGACACAAGTAATAATCCGTTTTCTCTTCATTTTCTTCATCTACAACAATTGCATAAACATTCCTTACATTGATATGTGCAGCAAATTAGATGAAATTAGTCAACATTACAAATACACTACAAAGTAAGATAACAATAGGAATTTCAAAAACTATGCAACTAGATATATTAATTAGTTGAAATAGATCTGATATGTGGTCAAAGCCAACCAATGATTCCATTTGTGCCAGTTCTAATGTTGTCAAAGGCTAATATGTGTGAAGTGGGTGAAGATAAATTACCCACCATTCATCAACCCGCTCCTTTGACTCGCACTCATTCCAAGCTTAAATGATACATGAAGAACAAAATCATGACATCTTCTACATATGGATACTCCATGAACCTGCATTTGAGCTAAGGAAAGAGTGTAGCTCACTCGATCATGTTAGTGTACAAAAATCCTTAGATGGTGCAATGTTAATATCATCTATCAACTAAAAAAATCTATGAACTAAAGACTTACCTTCATTACCTGGACCCATCAAAGCATTACACCACTCGACGATTGATTTTTCATTTGTCAACTTTGCATTGTATTTATACTTTAACTCTTCTCATGCTAATGATTTTTTCACACATGCTCCTACACCATCATGCTCCCCCTTTCCATGCCCTGCCTCACAAAAGTTCCACATATGCTGAACACCTATAATGACATGCATCCTACTCAACTAATAGAACATCTGTGAGTTCTTGAACTGTGTTGCACAGTTATCCGACCATATTATATGCTAACTGTATGCTATGCCCCTCTAAGCCAAATCACTATAGAATAATTGGAAGCAACCTTGCATGAACTTTGGAGAATGTGTGTGATCATCACCAATGTAAAAGTGGTACTCCCTCAATACCTTCATGTGGTCCTTTGTACTATCAGCTGCATGAATGAATGTTATGTGCACAAATATAGAAACCTATGTGGAGTTGTAATATTGTGATTGCACCTCACGCTATGGCTGTAGAATGTAGTTCTCTGCAAGTTCGACCACTGAAACTATGCTACCAACTAGAAATGTTTCTTTGCATAACTTGAATTGAAAGTCCAACCATCGATCTCGATGGGCATGCTTTGCATACTCATACACTAAATTGTCACGAAATGTAGACATAAACTGATACACTAAAATATTTTGAATAACCAAATCACACATTTTTGCTTGATTACCATATTTTGTATTGTATGCCACTATTTTATACTTTCTAAACTCTACTAGTTGCTTTCCAACTGCATGTGTGCTTTCCATATGTTCACATATTGGCATACATTGCAAGCCACCACAATGCTGGCATGTTCCATCCAAGCATAGTTTCCTATAGAATATTTGGCTTTCCTCTCTTTCACATAATTTCTTTGATAATAAGTCTCTTGAAGATGTTTGTGGGGCATGTATGCCACGATCTTGGAAAACACTGTTAGTATGCAAATCTAAACATATAGAATGATAAACACAATAATGGTTAGAAAATTCAATATGTAATCTACAACAACAAGTAGTGCGTGTGTGATTTATTTTGACATAAAAAGGTTTAAGCATTTCAAAATATCTTTGAAAAATTAGAATTTGAGGATAATCTTCTAGAAATTTATGAAAAAACTATGTTTGAGTCATATCCAAAAAATGCTTTGGATGTGGCTCACAGTTTTGACTATTAATTCTCCTTCTTACCACATCCCTTTGATTTAGAGATGGCCTTGTGTTATTCTTCCAAAATTCTTAAATTAGTGATCTCAATGCTTGAACAACTTGTTTATCTTTTCATGGGAGTCTCCCCAAGAATGCCCATAATTTAGTGGAATCGGTGTCCTCAATTCTTTGGTGCCTTTGAATGGCTCTTGATAGAGTTTTTCTATTAATTATCACTTGTTGACTCATCTTTCTAATGAGATTAGATTTCCTTGTTTGATTACTTACTAAAGTTTATGTAATGACACATCGAATGACATTACTATCTTTTGAGCGTGAGGTCTTACCCACACTCTTATAAGCATCCATTAGATTCTTCACAATAGTATTTTCACTTGAAGCATTTGATGTTCTCAACCAAAGAATCTTCATGATGGACCTATATTTTATACCTCGCATCATTTCAACAAATAGTTGACATCTTATGGTCTCATTTAAGTTTTCAAAGAATAATCTCCAAATCTTATCAGCATATCTTCTACAAGTGTGTTGTGGAATCTTACCTTCCATTGGCTGCAAAATATTCTCATCAATATTAATCAAAAACTTTGACTTTCTATGCAAAATTCTAGGTGGTGTTCTAATAGGTACATTCATCTCAACATTAGGAATTTCATCAATATTGAAGTGAGATGGGATAGATTGTGTACCTTTGATCAAGGATGGAATAGTTGACATGCCTTGAGGTTGAGATGGGGATGATGGCATACCTACTTCCTCAAATGTGAGTGATGATGTACTCTCAACTTGAGATGCGGTGGATGATGTCCCTCCATATTCCTTTGCAGTAGATGGTGTCCCTCCACATTTATTTGTGGTAGATGGTGTCCCTCCATATTCACTTTCTATAAAGGGCGTGTCTCCAACTACGGTATTCAAATCTGTCTTAACACGATGCTTTCACATTTGTTCCCTTTGTGTCACCAATACCTTTTCTCTTTTTGATGGTTGAGGTTCCTCTTCAATTGACATGTCTTCATCAATTGTCTCCAATTTATTCTTCTCACGATGTTCCCTCATCCATTCTTTTTTCTTTTCTTTCTTAGTTCCATACTCTTCCTGTGTTGGCTTAATCCGTGTTCATTTCCTCCTCATGATGGATAATTTTACTTGTAGCATGATAAAGAGACAAATATTAGTTCCTAAAAAATGAATCCATACAAATAAATGAAATATATGTCATTCAAACCTTCACAAAAAATACTTACAATCATCCTGTAGAAGAGTATTTCTAGCATAGACAAAGGTCACATGAATTTTTGGATGGAATGCCTTAAAGAAATTTGGTCTTGTGGCATGCCATGATTGTAAGATAGGAAAAAAATGGAAGCATGGACGAGGCATGTGAATTGTTTAACAATAATGTTTTGGTATACATTTATGTAAAATGTGGTACCATAAACAAGATAGTGAGCTCACTAGCTTGTCAATGCAGTAGGGTTGACAAGGTAGGGGGCTATTAATAAAAATGCCTCATAGAAATGGGGTCTACCTTGTCAAACCTACCACATTGACAAGCTAGTGAGCTCACTAGCTTGTCAAAGGTCACATGAATGAAAAAGGATGAGAACACAAATGAAGAACTTAAAAAATAAAGTAGGGAAATTAACTTCATACTTACATCACCTATTTGGCCCTATTGACTTAGTTTCACCTTTCCCCATGTTGCTAACTTAGCCTTAAATAAAGTTTCTTGAAATAGTGGAAAGAAGGGTTTCCATCCGTTGTCGGTAGAGTAATCAAGGAAACATTAAAAATATATCACAACATTAGTGATGAGGTAAGTTTAGAAATATAGATGAAAACCAAAATAGATTCAAAGATCTATTAATGTGGAAGGAGTATATTCCAATTTTGTAGAGAGATGTATGGAAATTTTGGTAGCATAGACAAGGCAATCAATTGTTTGTAAAAATGCACATCACCATGAGACCAAATTTATTTGAGGCATTTCTTCAAAAAACTGATTGCATTGTCTATGTTGTTTGATAAAATGCTTTGGTAGACATTTATGGAAAATTTGGTAGCATAGACAAGGCAATCAACTACTTGGTAGAACTATTTGACTAAATACCTCAATGAGATATGTCCTCATGGACTAGAATGATTGTAGGATATGCATAAAATGGATTTTTTGAAAAGGATTTAGAAATTTTGAAGAATATGAAATTTCTAGGTGTAAAACCAAATTCCACTACATTTTCCAACATCCCCTATGCCTATACCAAAATGAAAGCTTTGGAAAGGGGTATGCACATCCATAGAAAAGGATTGAGAAATGATGTATTATTTTACATACTTATAACTACTCTCATATATAAGTATACAAAATGTGGAAGCATACACAAGGTAGGTCAAATTTTTTTTTAAATTCCTCAAAGAGATGTGGTTTAAAAATGTAATTGACAAGTGTAAAGAATTGTGTAGTTTAAAATGTGCATTGACAAGCTAAGGTTATAATGATAAAGAAAAATGATGAACATGAAATATGAAAAATAACAAAATCAAAGCAATAAAAAATAGAATTAAGGAAACTATAAAGAAAATGTGTAAAGACTTCAAATACCTAAAAAACAAAGATTCGAATGGAGGAGTTCTACCCAATTATGTAGCATTTGCTTCTTCTTGCATCAAACTCCTCAACAATTTGAGTTTTTCAAAAGCTTGTTTCCTTTTCAATGTTCAATTTTATATCACTCTTGAATGGAATTGAGACTTCAATTGATAAATATCAAATTTGACGTGAAAAATCTATTATTTCATGCAAAGGTGGTGGAAAGTTCATAAAAGGGTGGTAGAATGTGAAAAAATTGCGTGCAAACTTCACAAAAGAATCAAAAAGATTATTTTTGTTATAACACACACATAACCAAGAGAATATATAGAATGTGGGTCTCGAGATCATAGGTATATTGAGGTTTTTACCATTTTAGAGCAAGACAAAACGCGATCATGTTATAACATGAGCACCTTATGTCTTGTTAAACAAATGACTACATCTCAACTTCAAAACATGCTCGCATTATGAAAATGTTGATTTTATATAGGTTTATTTTCTCTCTCTATATATATCCTTAGCCATCCACCCCCCTTAGCCATCTAGGTCTCTCACATATCCCTTAACCCTAGACACTATGCCTTAAACCCTAATCCCTCAACCCTATACAACAAAAACCCTTGATATGTCTACCATTAAACCCTAAACCCTAATATATCTCTCTCCCACTCTCTCTCACTCACTCCCTCTCTCTC